>SNQJ01S0273380.1:0-11573 GCA_010110895.2 Picea sitchensis
CGAAGTTTTCCCAACCTACAACTTGTGTGATAATAGGTAGGAGAATATTTTTAAGTCATTTTAATATTCTAGTAATATTCCACCGTAGGTCATGGGTTCGATTCCCATTCAACGCAACTAATTTCATTCTCCTTATCCAAATCTGGCCAATCAGAGACTGCCACATGGCACTCTATGGTTGATTGACATGATTCCTATGTCAGCATCCTGCCACGTCATATGCTACCTTCCTGTATGAATATTCCATGTCACTTTCAACTATACCTGTATGGATCTTCCATTTCACTTCCAAATGTACTTGCCACATCATCGTATGAATGACATGTGGCACTTTTTTATTGGTTCACATGGGTGCCGGAAAAAAAAAAATGAGTGACGTGTGGTATCCTGTCGTGTTTCCACATCAGCACGATGTCATCATCCTGTTCCCTCTCAGTTGTAGATATGATCTATGTGGCATCTTGTAGGCTTTCCACGTGGCACCGCTATTTTTGCTTCTGACATGTTTTCTTGAAAACTTCAAACAACCATAACTTTCTCATACAACATATTTTTGAGGTGATTCACATGCCATCAGAAAGATCTTGCTGAGATGTACAAAATGAAGTCATCCTCAAGAGAATTTGACATGATCATTTTTTTTTATCATTTTGGATCCTCCTAGATATCTTTGAGTGTTATGGATCCTCATAGATCACATCTTCCCACTGAAGAACTTTTAGTCCTCCAAAAGTATGGATATTTCAACAAATTAATGAGGAAAAATATTCATCACCGTTCCACCTTACTGAATTTATCTTCATGGATTATTTAACAACTTAGTGATGACAAGACTTTCTCACTCTTCCACCTAGCTAAAATGCACTTTTCTTGATCTCCATCTTGGAATTGATCTTTTCCTTGGATATTAATCTTTGATATAGATTTGATCTCCTTCTTGAACTTACAAAATCTCAAGGAAACCAATCTGTATCAATGTCCTTCTTTTTTCTTCTCTGGAACATGGCTCTGACTCTGGCTCTTGGAAATAGCTCTAACTCTAGCTCTTTCTTACGACTATTAGAGCTAGTTTCTAGCTATAGATATAGATTTGGTTCTATCTCATTGATTCCTTCATTACAAAAGTATTCTCACTAACTCCCTATTCTGCAACATCTATATATGAATCCTGACGCAACATTCACTGCCATCTACTTCTCTTCTAAAGATAGTCCATCTTGGAAATCATGAAACCAATTCAAATGTTGATCTATGCCTCACCCATCTTGGATTAATTGTTCATGTATTGTTGATGTATTTGTAGGAGTCTCTGAATGAATTCCATGTTCATTTCCTCTCTCTTACCTTGAAACCAAAAACCCAAACATGTTTTCCACAAGCATTTGTACCGTTTGACTTGATTTTGTACAAGGTATACATCATACATGAACATGGAATAACATCCTGGAGATGTTTATAGAATAAAGCTGGATTATTCATAAATGAAGTGAGGATACTTATTCCTCATGTATCCATTATCATCCATCCTTCCTGATTGGATAACGAGCACCTGAATTGTCACAATAATAACAAAGACTGGGAAAAAATTGTTGACCAAGTTAACCATTCCCTTAAATTCACAAACTCTGCCATTCATTGTTGCAACTACTAAGCATACTTCATTGATTAGTAAAATACCAAACAAAAGAACAAAATATACATATACGAAAGAGAATGAATCATCAACATATTTACCCTTCTTAACAGGAACAACATCAACCAAAGGACCTATTTTAGTTTCAACCGTAGTCTGTAAATCTAGATCCTGGATACTAGCACTAACTATAATTTTCATGTTCCGTGTAGTGACAACTATCAAATTCGTCTTCATCTGATGAGCTCTCACAATTAGATCAATCCCTCTCACAATATGAAAGTATGGACTTCCCAAAACTATCCTGCAAATTTCAAGTTTAACAACATCTAACTCTACCTCATCAATGAAACTTAATGTGATCTCAAACTATAACATACATTTCTTAGTTACTTGTAACTTAGCATTATCACAAATTTATCCCAAAGGATACGATCTTGGGTAGTTTCCAATCCCAAATTCTAAGCAACTTTCTTTGAAATAATATTTACTTGTGATCCACTATCAACAAGTGTATTGATCTTAGTGTGCTTTGGGATAACTTGTAATAATAAGTATGTGAACTAGAACTAGCAACAAAAAATATACCTTTAATGCCCATAGTTGTAACTTTAAAATCTCATCCAAGATCCTGAACTATGGTTGTTTCCTTCTATTTACCCTTGTCCTTGAACTTCTTTGGTATCCTCTCTATATGCAACTTCCAACACATTTCCTCCTCATGTCCTTTCTTCTTGCAATGAGAACATGTAGACTTATCTTCTTCTTTTCCCTTTGACTGCTTCTCGAAGTTATGTGACTTTCCTTTTCCTTTAACACCAGTTCCCTTGGCCTTCTTTCGATCTTCATACATTTCTTCCACCATGGAATTCATTACCATGAATGTCTAGGAGAATGTCTCTTCACTGCCGAAAGGATTTGGATTAGAAGAATCCCTCTCTTTTGTTGAAGCCATTTATTGCTTTTGAAATGCACTCCTCAAACCAATCTCAGGAATGTACTCTTCAAACAATACTTCACCAAGATTGAGTTTGGACCTCATAATAATTCCCTTGCAAATATACATCAAACAAAATCTGACCACATGATCCAAAAATCCTTATGTTTCAATTAGTTCTTAAGAATACACTAAACATACGACCATATTCACAAAATTAAGATCGTCGTGACTATTTGAAAAATGTCATGGGAAAACACTTATTTATCTATAAACTTCATCAGCTGATAATAAATAGTGGAAATAATAATTTTGAGCTAAAGTAAAATAGGATCAACAATAATTCAAATGGAACATAAACAATCTTTTAACGGAGCTACATCTATGGGTCTCCTTTCAAACAACGAGACCGCTTAATTAATGCTCAAATGCTAAAATTAATGCTCAAATACCATTTTTTAAGACATCATTAAATTCTGCTACTCCAACCCACAAATAGAGGTTACCACTGAATTCCACAGGAAATTTCGAAAAAAACAAGTATAAAGTTCACTATGTTCTGAATAGACCCCTTTTTGCATGTATAATGAGACTATGGGTCTCATACATGATAAACTAGACTAAGACTTTCATACATAGAATTTTTTAATAGAACTGCCATCACCATCACATTCCTCTTGAAATTATGAGAAAAATAAGTATAAACACTATAACTTTCTCAAAGAACTATAGTGTTTATACTTACACTATAGTGGCACTCGTTGGTGCAGATTGAAGAAGAAAAGAGCAAGTGGAGATATTTCCTTGAATAAAATAGGTAGCTTCTACAATTTTATGATAATCACCCTAAAACAAAGAATACCCATATTTAGACTGGAGCAATAAAGGACTACCACTTGGTTCTTACTAGATAGAAACCTACACTGGTAGGGGGAGGTCACCAAGGGACTATATAGTAGATAAGGGACTCCCTTATACAAAGGAAATACAATTGATAAACCACCTGATAAACATGTATATTTCTTGAGCTCAATGGGAAGTGGGAAACTTTTGTCGTTTTCAGAGAATGAAGGAGAGTAACCTTACTGGATCATATTAAGCTTGGAAACCAGTTGAATCATTCCCCTTATGGTATCATGGCTTGGAACAGGGGTGACATACTGTAGGAAGGAACTCTATAGTATGGCCTAAGGTTGGGAAGAAAGGTGTCCTCTCTTAGTCAGTTGGTGTTGTTTGTTTTCACTTATTAGATAAGTATTTAACTTGGTTTATATAAATGTGCGTGAATGACGTATGTATGTAATTGTTTGATCTAAATGGGATATGTGAATGATTTCAATTAAGGAATGGAATTCCTAATTAATTGAGATATGCTTGTGATTTCCATTTTCTAACCTGTCAAACCGTAAATTTGAATAATTATGGACATCATGTGTCCCTAAGGATATTGAAGCCTTGGAGGAAAGTTTGCAATATATGGAAAAAATATCACTCAGAAAGAGGCAGGGATACCCTAGTGGCTTGAGAGTCTTGGAAAAAGGGGTTTAGATTCATAAGCTCGGTGAGAAGTCACTTGTCTTAGGTGGAACGTTTGGAGTACATGCAATATTTCATCCAATTTCCCAAGGGAAGGCCTTAATAAATGTGAATCTACAATTCCAAAGCTATTAGAATTTTGGTATACTGTTGGCCCTCGACCAAGTTTTGGAGAACCTTGGTTGTGTTTGACCATTTTTGGTACTTTCACAGGTAGGTTGATGATGGAGTGCACAAGCGAGGTGGAGATCGCAGGATCTCACCCCGTTTTTATAGACTTTTTGGGTTTCAGGCTTATGCAACGGGTATGGGATGTTGGCCCATGGGTTTACCCATGCTTAGGCCCCATCTGTAAATGTATAAATAAGTAGCTAGGCATTGTAAGAAGCAAAATATAAGAGAACACCTAAGTTGGCTTTGTGCAAGATATGTAAAGGTTGATAAGTGCGATTAGTTGTAAAGGCTCCATGCATACTATGTGTTGAGAATGTGTAGAGTTAAGTGCAAGTGATTGTAAGAAGGCTCTGTGTTGTAACAAACTCCGGGAAGGAGGATTTGGCGAAGTGCGCGCAGATCTCCTATCCTATGCAGAGTTGGTTTTGAGGCTTTGTGCATGTAAGAAGATTGAAAGAAGATAATAAAGAAGGCGAAGAGTTGGTGGATGTAGCCCCATGCTGGGGGTGAACCAAAAATATCTTGTGTTGTGACTGCTTTGTGTTATTGATGTGATTTATGTTTAGTGCTGAATCTTTATGTATGTTAGATACATCTGATGTAGTAGCTTAGTACTTAATAACATTAATGAATTCTATATCTATTCGATGTTATGTGCTAAATGGTCAGATATGCTTAGATATTGTTGAATACTGCATTGTTCTGTAATTAGGGTTTTTACCTATGATGTGAATAAGGGTCAAAGGCTAATGAACGCTAATTGCTAAGTTCTCTGTTAAGTATTTTGATCACAGATCTGTGTCCCAGTTATGTTGTAGACACTTGAGTCCTACAACTCCCCCTACCTCTACCTCGAGTGAGACTTCATATGCTTCATAGGTGTTTCTGAAAGGGCCGGTAGTTAGGGTTTTTTTGGTGTGTTGTTAAAGCGTTGAACCCTGGGTCTTCCCCTATGCCAAAAAATGGTTCCATTGTTGGGACTTGAAACTGGGATTGTTGGGAACCAAGGAAAAGAGAAATCGTTGTGCATAGATTTGTTTTTGTAGTGTGGAATACTCTACTTGAATTGTGAAGCTCTGTGCCAAGAAGAGAAGTCTGATATGAAGAAAAGAGGTAAGATCTTAAAGCTTGGTGCTCTGATAAAGGTAATATAAGTTGAAATTTTTGTTTCAAAATAATGGATCTAGGTATATTTGATAGATTTCGTCCTAGTATGAAAACTAGGGAACAACTAGAAGAAAGAATATGTGATATGAATAAATCTGATAGAAATAGTGAAAGATATGTTTTTCCTATGCATAGAAATAATTTTTGGACTAACAAGTGGATGCAGGATCCTAGAAATAATTTTTTGCAGGTCCATCACTATGATCCCATTGCACAGTACAGGAAAGGATGGGGATTGTTTAAGAAAAAGAGAGGATTGCCATTATGTTATAATTGCAGAAGACCAAGACATGTTGCTAAGGAATGCCCTAGTAGAGGTCCTATTTGGCTTGGTTGTAAATCTACTGGACATGAAGTTTTATATTACCCTAGAATGATTTCTAAAGTTGAGAATATGAACATGAGACAAGAAAACCATGAGGACGGTCAAGAGATTAATAATATGTCAAAAAATCAGAAATAATTCGAGGCTATATTATTGCAGATGAAAGAAACATTGAATGATCACAAAGACATTAGTTTATCAGAGATCTTAAAAGAGAAAGAGTGCATCGAAACAAGAATAGGAGACTTCGAGATAGATTGTGTATTGGATGCAGAAACATAGGTGAACATTATGCCAGAAAGTACTTGGGAAATTTTGGGAAATCCTGCTATGATTCCTTCATTGGGAGGAATGAAATTATTTAAAGAAAAGATGATAACCCTATGTGGAAGATTTACTCATGTACCTATGAGTGCTCATGGAACATCGACAAAAGAAGAATTAAAGGTCATTAAGTTTGTTGAGAACAACACCCCTTTTTCAATTTTGTTAGGAAGGACTTGGATTGAGAGAAGTCAGATCCAAAAGAGAGAAGAAGAGGAAGATATAGAACAAAAAAAACAAGAATTAAGAGATTTCATGGCTAGGAGAATAGCGCGCTTAATAGAAGAACATGAGGACAAGTCAAAGAAAATGAGGGCTAGAGACCTGACTGTCGAAGTTGAAAGAACACAACAAGGCTTTAAGAACTTATCCATGCAGAAGAGAAAATCACCACTCCAGAAACAGTAAAAGAAAAAGTATTACCCTCGAACCCTGTGAAAGACCCTCAGCAATGCAAAGTTATTGTGCTAAGAGAAGATAAGAACAATAATGGAACGAGGAATCCAGAGATGTATATCACCGGAAATAAAGCAAAAAATCTCACTAAGAAGAAAGAAAATATAGAAAAATTACAGGAGGTCCCAGAGAGGACTTCACAGAAGGAAGGCTTGCAGAAGTTGAACCTCGTCGGGATAGCAGAACAAGACCGACTGACACTTCGCCATGGCAAAGAAATATGACCGTTGGAGGCATCCCTGTTGGAGTTACTTCACACACACCTATGATTTATTTTTACTAAGTTTATTCCTTGTTTATTATTCATAATTAGTCATTATCCAGTCTTTATTTTAGGCGAGAATATTCCACCTGGAGAATATTCTCTTTCAGTTGACACTTTAGTTTGACTTGTTGAGTTGAGTTTAGATGTGGCATTGGTTTTATCACCATGCAACATTGGGATCATCACCATGATAATTCGACCTTTCCTTGGTATCATCACCATACTGGCGCATTACCATTGATTCCTTGAGTTAACTCCTCACTACTCTATGTTCAATCAGTTAACTGAAGACTAGTTAACTCAACTAGGTGGTAGTTCACTCCCGTAACTTCCTCAGAGACTAGACTAGGTGGCAGTTCACTCCCGTAACTATCAGTGTGTGTCCAAATCACTCTATACCACCACTATGGTGCATGTTTTTACCTCCAGTGCACACTCATTGAGCTATACAGAGTATATCATGTGTAAGTTATTCATTATTCACAACAGTTAATGAGAATTCTTCCATTCTTTCTCTCCTTCTTATTCTTTCTCCAATTATCTCTACAAATGTGTGTATTATTGTTTAGCTAGATCTATTTTGTGCAGGTTCAACACATTTACATGGTATCAGAGCCGACGGACTTCTAAGCAAAAGCTACACCAAAACTTTTTGTAGGTATAAAAGATTGAAGACGACGAAAAGATGGATTCCCAAAAAGAATTCATTCTTACACCTTAGAACTATTTTGAATGGAAGGAGAAAACAACCATACATCTCTGAACCAGAGGGTTGTATAGGTTAACCTTGAATATATATACATAACCGACATCAGCCATAGAAAAATCCAAGTATTTAAATTGCATGGATGAGGCACTCGGAACAATTTGCAGTGTTATTTCTCCCGATCTCCTTTTTCACATATATTCCTGTAAGACTCCCAATGAATATTGGACCATCTTAGAAGGGATATTTAAAAAAAAGGATGAGATGAGGGGAAACATGCTGGAGGTGGAACTGTTCACATTGGATCCAAAAAGCTTCGACAATATCCAATATTTCTTTACAAGATTTAAGGATTTATTGTCGCAACTCAAAGATTGCGGGGTTGATAAATAAAAGGAGGATAAACAAATGGTTCTCACCATTCTCTCGAATATTGGTCCTGAATTTTGTGTATTCATATCCACATTCCATTCTATCAGATTCGCCTATGGATCCACCTGAAAGATTCCTTCTCTTGAGAACTTTATCGAAGCACTAACACAAGAGAAAACCAAGCTCATCAACATGGGCACAATCAAAGGCCCAAAGGCGCATGCACTCACTGTACAATATGGCAACCAAAAATATCAAAAATCTAAATATAAGATAAACGGAAGGATCATGCACATCCGAAGAAGGAAGGGTACACAAAACCCTTCACCGATGCCTCCAGATCCAAAGGGGAAAAGAGACAAAAATGGGAGAAATGCACGTACTGTGACAAAGGATTCCATTTGGATTCACATGCATGCAAAAACAAATCAATCTGATGTTTCAAATACTTCAGCAAAACAACCTTGGAGATTGCATCGCCAAGGGTGCCAAGAAGAAGAAGCCAGAAGATCTGAATTCCAAGAAAGACAATTCTAGCCATGCCTTGATTGCCATTAACTCCTCTCTCGATGCTTGGATCGTTGATTCAGGAGCATCACATCACATTGCTGCCTCAAAATCAGTATATTATTCTTTGGACACATGCAATTGATGGGGGACAACTCTTCTGCCAAACTCATTCGCAAAGGAAGGATTGAACTCACCAATGGAAGCTTCGAGAATGTGTTGCATGTTCCCAAGATTTATGTCAAACTTATCGCCATGCATCAAATGAAGAATTACGGCACTAGAAATAAATTCATATTCACACCAAATTCCATGGACATCTACGACATGCAAACCAACTCCAGGTTTTCTACCGGTGAGGTAAATCATCATTCTAGATTGTATACTTTTTTTGAGTTCATTGACCCTAATTCTGCTTTACTGCTTAGTCATGCTGATGAAAGTAGTAGGATTTGGAACGAAAGGTTTGGACATTTGAATTTCAGATACATGAAACAACTTAGCAAGCACAGATTGGTTGATGGTCTACCAGACATCCATTTCTCCAAGGGAGTGTGTGAGGGATGTGTTCTCGGGAAACACCCTCAAGAGAAATTCGACAAGGAAAAGTCTCAAAGAGCCTCTGCACCTTTAGATATGATCCATAGTGACCTCATGGGTCATTTTCCACATCCATCGATCATCAAAGAGAGGTTTGTTCTCATTTTTGTTGATGATTTCTCACGTTTTACATGGATCTACTTTCTCAGGAAAAAATCCAAGGTCTTTCAACACCTCAAATATTTCAAAGCCTTGGTTGAGACACAATCCGGAAAGAAGATAAAAGTCCTCCGAACTGATAACGGGGGAGAGTATCTAAATCATGAGATCCATAATCTTTTCCATGAGGTAGGTATTCAATTGCAGCACATAGTTCCCTATACTCCGCATCAAAATAGAGTTGTTGAGCGGAAAAATCGATCTCTAAAGGAGATGTCATATTGCATGCTACATGAAAAATCACTACCATAGAGACTATGGGCCAAAGAACTTAATTGTGAAACATACATCCAAAACATATCTCCCCATAGATATGTCAAGGATAAGACCCCCTATGAGGCTTGGAGCAGC
Source organism: Picea sitchensis (assembly GCA_010110895.2). Taxonomy (NCBI): domain Eukaryota; kingdom Viridiplantae; phylum Streptophyta; class Pinopsida; order Pinales; family Pinaceae; genus Picea; species Picea sitchensis. The sequence continues at coordinate 9,513 of SNQJ01S0273380.1, forward strand.
CTCGAACCGAAAGTTACCCACTTTCACATTTTTGGTTCACGTGCATGGGACTGGATTCCCTTTGAAAAGAGGAAGGCACTAGATCCACAGAGCATTGAGTTCATTTTTGTTGGATACCCCGACGATGTCAAGGGATATAGGATTATTGATCTTTCCTTGGACCGACTCATCATTGATCAAAGTTTCCATTTCGAGGAAAGTGTCTCGCATGTACCTCAACAACCGCATCCAGACACCTTCACTCTTCCATATGTCTGAGATTATGAGCATGCACATGCCGAATATTCTTCAGACGAGAGTTCTGATTCAGAGGACTCAGATGATTCATATTTAGAGTCATTATAGTTATATGTAGAGTTAGAACATCTAAATGAAGTTGCAGAGCTAGAGCAGAGGCCCAAGTGGGCACAGACTACTCTTCAGGATGCAGGGGATCTCGTTGGTGATCTAGCCGATACTAGGAGAACTCGATTTGATTTCGAGGAGACTCCTATTGCAATCACTGCCATTGAAACATTTCTTTCCAGGCATATTTTCTTGGTTCAGTCTTCAGAACCATAGTCTTATGGCGAGGCTGATAGAAATCCCTTTTGGAAATCCTCCATGTAGGAGGAGTACAACTCCCTCCTTAAGAACTAGACTTGGGATCTGGTTCCCCTTCCTTCTTGGAGGAAACTTGTCAGATGCGGATGGGTCTACAGGACCAAGAGTGTAGTGGATGGACATATTAGCAAATACAAATCCAGGCTTGTTGCCAAAGGCTTTCAGTAGGTGCATGGTATTGACTATGATGAGACCTTCTCTCCAATAGCGAAGATGGATTCCACATGATTGGCACTTTTAATTGCGGAAACCAAGGGATGGGAAGTTCATCATATGGACGTGCAGAATGAATTTCTTCACGGTGATATATTTTAGGAGATCTACATGGAGCAGCCCTAGGGATTTATGCAGGCCTCATCTTTGGTTTGTCGACTGAAGGATTCCCTTTATGGCCTCAAACAGGCACCAAAGGCAAGGTATGCCAAGATGGACTCCTACCTGTTGTCATAGAACTTTGTACGTTGTAAATAAGACCCAAATGTATACATTCTCAGAACGGTTGATTCACTTCCACTTTTAGTTATGTATGTTGATGATTTTCTGATCACCGAGTGCTCAATTTCAGCTATTGCTGTAGTAAATAGGATTCTACATGATAGGTTTTTGATGACGAACATGGTTCCGCTACAATTTTTCCTTGGACTCGAGATCAGTCAGGATGCATCATGCATCAAATTGTCTCAGGCCAAGTATGCATGAGATCTCCTTGAGAGATTTCACATGACAGACTGCAAGTCTGCTCTGACTCCTTTCCTATCAAGATTCAAACTTGAGGATGGCGGGGAGACTCTATTGGTTGAAAACACACTATACATATAGCTAGTGGGGATCTTGTTGTATCTCACAAACTCCAGATCAGACCTCTCATATGAAGTTGCCATAATTTCAAGGTTCATGCAGGAGCCGCATGAGCTACATTGGAAAGATTCAAAGCGTATCCTTCGATATGTACATGACACCATCACCTTTGGGATTCATTATGCAACATAATCTACATTAGATCTCATCAGGTTTATTGACTCCGACTGGGCTAGCAATATAACTGATCGCAAGTCCACCTATGGTTACTCACTCAGTCTTGGTTTTGGGCCTATCTATTGGTCGAGCAAGAAGAAATATGCCATTTCTCTATCTTCAGTAGAGGCAGAGTATAGAGGGGTAGTTAACATAACCATTCAGGATATATGGCTACAACATTTTCTCACTTAGTTGGTCATTCAATTTCATTGATCGATCATCATCTGGTGTGACAACTAGAGCACTCTGAAGTTATACAGAAATCCAGTTCAGAGGCAGCGGACGACGCACATCGAGTTCCACCTGCACTACATCAGGGACTTGGTACACGATGGGATCATCAACTTATAGTTCTTTCCTTCAGCATAACAGACGACATACATCTTCACCAAGACCTTCATTGAGCAGAAGTTTCATTCTCTGCGAAGTCATCTTGGAGTG
>SNQJ01S0273381.1:0-11573 GCA_010110895.2 Picea sitchensis
CGAAGTTTTCCCAACCTACAACTTGTGTGATAATAGGTAGGAGAATATTTTTAAGTCATTTTAATATTCTAGTAATATTCCACCGTAGGTCATGGGTTCGATTCCCATTCAACGCAACTAATTTCATTCTCCTTATCCAAATCTGGCCAATCAGAGACTGCCACATGGCACTCTATGGTTGATTGACATGATTCCTATGTCAGCATCCTGCCACGTCATATGCTACCTTCCTGTATGAATATTCCATGTCACTTTCAACTATACCTGTATGGATCTTCCATTTCACTTCCAAATGTACTTGCCACATCATCGTATGAATGACATGTGGCACTTTTTTATTGGTTCACATGGGTGCCGGAAAAAAAAAAATGAGTGACGTGTGGTATCCTGTCGTGTTTCCACATCAGCACGATGTCATCATCCTGTTCCCTCTCAGTTGTAGATATGATCTATGTGGCATCTTGTAGGCTTTCCACGTGGCACCGCTATTTTTGCTTCTGACATGTTTTCTTGAAAACTTCAAACAACCATAACTTTCTCATACAACATATTTTTGAGGTGATTCACATGCCATCAGAAAGATCTTGCTGAGATGTACAAAATGAAGTCATCCTCAAGAGAATTTGACATGATCATTTTTTTTTATCATTTTGGATCCTCCTAGATATCTTTGAGTGTTATGGATCCTCATAGATCACATCTTCCCACTGAAGAACTTTTAGTCCTCCAAAAGTATGGATATTTCAACAAATTAATGAGGAAAAATATTCATCACCGTTCCACCTTACTGAATTTATCTTCATGGATTATTTAACAACTTAGTGATGACAAGACTTTCTCACTCTTCCACCTAGCTAAAATGCACTTTTCTTGATCTCCATCTTGGAATTGATCTTTTCCTTGGATATTAATCTTTGATATAGATTTGATCTCCTTCTTGAACTTACAAAATCTCAAGGAAACCAATCTGTATCAATGTCCTTCTTTTTTCTTCTCTGGAACATGGCTCTGACTCTGGCTCTTGGAAATAGCTCTAACTCTAGCTCTTTCTTACGACTATTAGAGCTAGTTTCTAGCTATAGATATAGATTTGGTTCTATCTCATTGATTCCTTCATTACAAAAGTATTCTCACTAACTCCCTATTCTGCAACATCTATATATGAATCCTGACGCAACATTCACTGCCATCTACTTCTCTTCTAAAGATAGTCCATCTTGGAAATCATGAAACCAATTCAAATGTTGATCTATGCCTCACCCATCTTGGATTAATTGTTCATGTATTGTTGATGTATTTGTAGGAGTCTCTGAATGAATTCCATGTTCATTTCCTCTCTCTTACCTTGAAACCAAAAACCCAAACATGTTTTCCACAAGCATTTGTACCGTTTGACTTGATTTTGTACAAGGTATACATCATACATGAACATGGAATAACATCCTGGAGATGTTTATAGAATAAAGCTGGATTATTCATAAATGAAGTGAGGATACTTATTCCTCATGTATCCATTATCATCCATCCTTCCTGATTGGATAACGAGCACCTGAATTGTCACAATAATAACAAAGACTGGGAAAAAATTGTTGACCAAGTTAACCATTCCCTTAAATTCACAAACTCTGCCATTCATTGTTGCAACTACTAAGCATACTTCATTGATTAGTAAAATACCAAACAAAAGAACAAAATATACATATACGAAAGAGAATGAATCATCAACATATTTACCCTTCTTAACAGGAACAACATCAACCAAAGGACCTATTTTAGTTTCAACCGTAGTCTGTAAATCTAGATCCTGGATACTAGCACTAACTATAATTTTCATGTTCCGTGTAGTGACAACTATCAAATTCGTCTTCATCTGATGAGCTCTCACAATTAGATCAATCCCTCTCACAATATGAAAGTATGGACTTCCCAAAACTATCCTGCAAATTTCAAGTTTAACAACATCTAACTCTACCTCATCAATGAAACTTAATGTGATCTCAAACTATAACATACATTTCTTAGTTACTTGTAACTTAGCATTATCACAAATTTATCCCAAAGGATACGATCTTGGGTAGTTTCCAATCCCAAATTCTAAGCAACTTTCTTTGAAATAATATTTACTTGTGATCCACTATCAACAAGTGTATTGATCTTAGTGTGCTTTGGGATAACTTGTAATAATAAGTATGTGAACTAGAACTAGCAACAAAAAATATACCTTTAATGCCCATAGTTGTAACTTTAAAATCTCATCCAAGATCCTGAACTATGGTTGTTTCCTTCTATTTACCCTTGTCCTTGAACTTCTTTGGTATCCTCTCTATATGCAACTTCCAACACATTTCCTCCTCATGTCCTTTCTTCTTGCAATGAGAACATGTAGACTTATCTTCTTCTTTTCCCTTTGACTGCTTCTCGAAGTTATGTGACTTTCCTTTTCCTTTAACACCAGTTCCCTTGGCCTTCTTTCGATCTTCATACATTTCTTCCACCATGGAATTCATTACCATGAATGTCTAGGAGAATGTCTCTTCACTGCCGAAAGGATTTGGATTAGAAGAATCCCTCTCTTTTGTTGAAGCCATTTATTGCTTTTGAAATGCACTCCTCAAACCAATCTCAGGAATGTACTCTTCAAACAATACTTCACCAAGATTGAGTTTGGACCTCATAATAATTCCCTTGCAAATATACATCAAACAAAATCTGACCACATGATCCAAAAATCCTTATGTTTCAATTAGTTCTTAAGAATACACTAAACATACGACCATATTCACAAAATTAAGATCGTCGTGACTATTTGAAAAATGTCATGGGAAAACACTTATTTATCTATAAACTTCATCAGCTGATAATAAATAGTGGAAATAATAATTTTGAGCTAAAGTAAAATAGGATCAACAATAATTCAAATGGAACATAAACAATCTTTTAACGGAGCTACATCTATGGGTCTCCTTTCAAACAACGAGACCGCTTAATTAATGCTCAAATGCTAAAATTAATGCTCAAATACCATTTTTTAAGACATCATTAAATTCTGCTACTCCAACCCACAAATAGAGGTTACCACTGAATTCCACAGGAAATTTCGAAAAAAACAAGTATAAAGTTCACTATGTTCTGAATAGACCCCTTTTTGCATGTATAATGAGACTATGGGTCTCATACATGATAAACTAGACTAAGACTTTCATACATAGAATTTTTTAATAGAACTGCCATCACCATCACATTCCTCTTGAAATTATGAGAAAAATAAGTATAAACACTATAACTTTCTCAAAGAACTATAGTGTTTATACTTACACTATAGTGGCACTCGTTGGTGCAGATTGAAGAAGAAAAGAGCAAGTGGAGATATTTCCTTGAATAAAATAGGTAGCTTCTACAATTTTATGATAATCACCCTAAAACAAAGAATACCCATATTTAGACTGGAGCAATAAAGGACTACCACTTGGTTCTTACTAGATAGAAACCTACACTGGTAGGGGGAGGTCACCAAGGGACTATATAGTAGATAAGGGACTCCCTTATACAAAGGAAATACAATTGATAAACCACCTGATAAACATGTATATTTCTTGAGCTCAATGGGAAGTGGGAAACTTTTGTCGTTTTCAGAGAATGAAGGAGAGTAACCTTACTGGATCATATTAAGCTTGGAAACCAGTTGAATCATTCCCCTTATGGTATCATGGCTTGGAACAGGGGTGACATACTGTAGGAAGGAACTCTATAGTATGGCCTAAGGTTGGGAAGAAAGGTGTCCTCTCTTAGTCAGTTGGTGTTGTTTGTTTTCACTTATTAGATAAGTATTTAACTTGGTTTATATAAATGTGCGTGAATGACGTATGTATGTAATTGTTTGATCTAAATGGGATATGTGAATGATTTCAATTAAGGAATGGAATTCCTAATTAATTGAGATATGCTTGTGATTTCCATTTTCTAACCTGTCAAACCGTAAATTTGAATAATTATGGACATCATGTGTCCCTAAGGATATTGAAGCCTTGGAGGAAAGTTTGCAATATATGGAAAAAATATCACTCAGAAAGAGGCAGGGATACCCTAGTGGCTTGAGAGTCTTGGAAAAAGGGGTTTAGATTCATAAGCTCGGTGAGAAGTCACTTGTCTTAGGTGGAACGTTTGGAGTACATGCAATATTTCATCCAATTTCCCAAGGGAAGGCCTTAATAAATGTGAATCTACAATTCCAAAGCTATTAGAATTTTGGTATACTGTTGGCCCTCGACCAAGTTTTGGAGAACCTTGGTTGTGTTTGACCATTTTTGGTACTTTCACAGGTAGGTTGATGATGGAGTGCACAAGCGAGGTGGAGATCGCAGGATCTCACCCCGTTTTTATAGACTTTTTGGGTTTCAGGCTTATGCAACGGGTATGGGATGTTGGCCCATGGGTTTACCCATGCTTAGGCCCCATCTGTAAATGTATAAATAAGTAGCTAGGCATTGTAAGAAGCAAAATATAAGAGAACACCTAAGTTGGCTTTGTGCAAGATATGTAAAGGTTGATAAGTGCGATTAGTTGTAAAGGCTCCATGCATACTATGTGTTGAGAATGTGTAGAGTTAAGTGCAAGTGATTGTAAGAAGGCTCTGTGTTGTAACAAACTCCGGGAAGGAGGATTTGGCGAAGTGCGCGCAGATCTCCTATCCTATGCAGAGTTGGTTTTGAGGCTTTGTGCATGTAAGAAGATTGAAAGAAGATAATAAAGAAGGCGAAGAGTTGGTGGATGTAGCCCCATGCTGGGGGTGAACCAAAAATATCTTGTGTTGTGACTGCTTTGTGTTATTGATGTGATTTATGTTTAGTGCTGAATCTTTATGTATGTTAGATACATCTGATGTAGTAGCTTAGTACTTAATAACATTAATGAATTCTATATCTATTCGATGTTATGTGCTAAATGGTCAGATATGCTTAGATATTGTTGAATACTGCATTGTTCTGTAATTAGGGTTTTTACCTATGATGTGAATAAGGGTCAAAGGCTAATGAACGCTAATTGCTAAGTTCTCTGTTAAGTATTTTGATCACAGATCTGTGTCCCAGTTATGTTGTAGACACTTGAGTCCTACAACTCCCCCTACCTCTACCTCGAGTGAGACTTCATATGCTTCATAGGTGTTTCTGAAAGGGCCGGTAGTTAGGGTTTTTTTGGTGTGTTGTTAAAGCGTTGAACCCTGGGTCTTCCCCTATGCCAAAAAATGGTTCCATTGTTGGGACTTGAAACTGGGATTGTTGGGAACCAAGGAAAAGAGAAATCGTTGTGCATAGATTTGTTTTTGTAGTGTGGAATACTCTACTTGAATTGTGAAGCTCTGTGCCAAGAAGAGAAGTCTGATATGAAGAAAAGAGGTAAGATCTTAAAGCTTGGTGCTCTGATAAAGGTAATATAAGTTGAAATTTTTGTTTCAAAATAATGGATCTAGGTATATTTGATAGATTTCGTCCTAGTATGAAAACTAGGGAACAACTAGAAGAAAGAATATGTGATATGAATAAATCTGATAGAAATAGTGAAAGATATGTTTTTCCTATGCATAGAAATAATTTTTGGACTAACAAGTGGATGCAGGATCCTAGAAATAATTTTTTGCAGGTCCATCACTATGATCCCATTGCACAGTACAGGAAAGGATGGGGATTGTTTAAGAAAAAGAGAGGATTGCCATTATGTTATAATTGCAGAAGACCAAGACATGTTGCTAAGGAATGCCCTAGTAGAGGTCCTATTTGGCTTGGTTGTAAATCTACTGGACATGAAGTTTTATATTACCCTAGAATGATTTCTAAAGTTGAGAATATGAACATGAGACAAGAAAACCATGAGGACGGTCAAGAGATTAATAATATGTCAAAAAATCAGAAATAATTCGAGGCTATATTATTGCAGATGAAAGAAACATTGAATGATCACAAAGACATTAGTTTATCAGAGATCTTAAAAGAGAAAGAGTGCATCGAAACAAGAATAGGAGACTTCGAGATAGATTGTGTATTGGATGCAGAAACATAGGTGAACATTATGCCAGAAAGTACTTGGGAAATTTTGGGAAATCCTGCTATGATTCCTTCATTGGGAGGAATGAAATTATTTAAAGAAAAGATGATAACCCTATGTGGAAGATTTACTCATGTACCTATGAGTGCTCATGGAACATCGACAAAAGAAGAATTAAAGGTCATTAAGTTTGTTGAGAACAACACCCCTTTTTCAATTTTGTTAGGAAGGACTTGGATTGAGAGAAGTCAGATCCAAAAGAGAGAAGAAGAGGAAGATATAGAACAAAAAAAACAAGAATTAAGAGATTTCATGGCTAGGAGAATAGCGCGCTTAATAGAAGAACATGAGGACAAGTCAAAGAAAATGAGGGCTAGAGACCTGACTGTCGAAGTTGAAAGAACACAACAAGGCTTTAAGAACTTATCCATGCAGAAGAGAAAATCACCACTCCAGAAACAGTAAAAGAAAAAGTATTACCCTCGAACCCTGTGAAAGACCCTCAGCAATGCAAAGTTATTGTGCTAAGAGAAGATAAGAACAATAATGGAACGAGGAATCCAGAGATGTATATCACCGGAAATAAAGCAAAAAATCTCACTAAGAAGAAAGAAAATATAGAAAAATTACAGGAGGTCCCAGAGAGGACTTCACAGAAGGAAGGCTTGCAGAAGTTGAACCTCGTCGGGATAGCAGAACAAGACCGACTGACACTTCGCCATGGCAAAGAAATATGACCGTTGGAGGCATCCCTGTTGGAGTTACTTCACACACACCTATGATTTATTTTTACTAAGTTTATTCCTTGTTTATTATTCATAATTAGTCATTATCCAGTCTTTATTTTAGGCGAGAATATTCCACCTGGAGAATATTCTCTTTCAGTTGACACTTTAGTTTGACTTGTTGAGTTGAGTTTAGATGTGGCATTGGTTTTATCACCATGCAACATTGGGATCATCACCATGATAATTCGACCTTTCCTTGGTATCATCACCATACTGGCGCATTACCATTGATTCCTTGAGTTAACTCCTCACTACTCTATGTTCAATCAGTTAACTGAAGACTAGTTAACTCAACTAGGTGGTAGTTCACTCCCGTAACTTCCTCAGAGACTAGACTAGGTGGCAGTTCACTCCCGTAACTATCAGTGTGTGTCCAAATCACTCTATACCACCACTATGGTGCATGTTTTTACCTCCAGTGCACACTCATTGAGCTATACAGAGTATATCATGTGTAAGTTATTCATTATTCACAACAGTTAATGAGAATTCTTCCATTCTTTCTCTCCTTCTTATTCTTTCTCCAATTATCTCTACAAATGTGTGTATTATTGTTTAGCTAGATCTATTTTGTGCAGGTTCAACACATTTACATGGTATCAGAGCCGACGGACTTCTAAGCAAAAGCTACACCAAAACTTTTTGTAGGTATAAAAGATTGAAGACGACGAAAAGATGGATTCCCAAAAAGAATTCATTCTTACACCTTAGAACTATTTTGAATGGAAGGAGAAAACAACCATACATCTCTGAACCAGAGGGTTGTATAGGTTAACCTTGAATATATATACATAACCGACATCAGCCATAGAAAAATCCAAGTATTTAAATTGCATGGATGAGGCACTCGGAACAATTTGCAGTGTTATTTCTCCCGATCTCCTTTTTCACATATATTCCTGTAAGACTCCCAATGAATATTGGACCATCTTAGAAGGGATATTTAAAAAAAAGGATGAGATGAGGGGAAACATGCTGGAGGTGGAACTGTTCACATTGGATCCAAAAAGCTTCGACAATATCCAATATTTCTTTACAAGATTTAAGGATTTATTGTCGCAACTCAAAGATTGCGGGGTTGATAAATAAAAGGAGGATAAACAAATGGTTCTCACCATTCTCTCGAATATTGGTCCTGAATTTTGTGTATTCATATCCACATTCCATTCTATCAGATTCGCCTATGGATCCACCTGAAAGATTCCTTCTCTTGAGAACTTTATCGAAGCACTAACACAAGAGAAAACCAAGCTCATCAACATGGGCACAATCAAAGGCCCAAAGGCGCATGCACTCACTGTACAATATGGCAACCAAAAATATCAAAAATCTAAATATAAGATAAACGGAAGGATCATGCACATCCGAAGAAGGAAGGGTACACAAAACCCTTCACCGATGCCTCCAGATCCAAAGGGGAAAAGAGACAAAAATGGGAGAAATGCACGTACTGTGACAAAGGATTCCATTTGGATTCACATGCATGCAAAAACAAATCAATCTGATGTTTCAAATACTTCAGCAAAACAACCTTGGAGATTGCATCGCCAAGGGTGCCAAGAAGAAGAAGCCAGAAGATCTGAATTCCAAGAAAGACAATTCTAGCCATGCCTTGATTGCCATTAACTCCTCTCTCGATGCTTGGATCGTTGATTCAGGAGCATCACATCACATTGCTGCCTCAAAATCAGTATATTATTCTTTGGACACATGCAATTGATGGGGGACAACTCTTCTGCCAAACTCATTCGCAAAGGAAGGATTGAACTCACCAATGGAAGCTTCGAGAATGTGTTGCATGTTCCCAAGATTTATGTCAAACTTATCGCCATGCATCAAATGAAGAATTACGGCACTAGAAATAAATTCATATTCACACCAAATTCCATGGACATCTACGACATGCAAACCAACTCCAGGTTTTCTACCGGTGAGGTAAATCATCATTCTAGATTGTATACTTTTTTTGAGTTCATTGACCCTAATTCTGCTTTACTGCTTAGTCATGCTGATGAAAGTAGTAGGATTTGGAACGAAAGGTTTGGACATTTGAATTTCAGATACATGAAACAACTTAGCAAGCACAGATTGGTTGATGGTCTACCAGACATCCATTTCTCCAAGGGAGTGTGTGAGGGATGTGTTCTCGGGAAACACCCTCAAGAGAAATTCGACAAGGAAAAGTCTCAAAGAGCCTCTGCACCTTTAGATATGATCCATAGTGACCTCATGGGTCATTTTCCACATCCATCGATCATCAAAGAGAGGTTTGTTCTCATTTTTGTTGATGATTTCTCACGTTTTACATGGATCTACTTTCTCAGGAAAAAATCCAAGGTCTTTCAACACCTCAAATATTTCAAAGCCTTGGTTGAGACACAATCCGGAAAGAAGATAAAAGTCCTCCGAACTGATAACGGGGGAGAGTATCTAAATCATGAGATCCATAATCTTTTCCATGAGGTAGGTATTCAATTGCAGCACATAGTTCCCTATACTCCGCATCAAAATAGAGTTGTTGAGCGGAAAAATCGATCTCTAAAGGAGATGTCATATTGCATGCTACATGAAAAATCACTACCATAGAGACTATGGGCCAAAGAACTTAATTGTGAAACATACATCCAAAACATATCTCCCCATAGATATGTCAAGGATAAGACCCCCTATGAGGCTTGGAGCAGCCTCGAACCGAAAGTTACCCACTTTCACATTTTTGGTTCACGTGCATGGGACTGGATTCCCTTTGAAAAGAGGAAGGCACTAGATCCACAGAGCATTGAGTTCATTTTTGTTGGATACCCCGACGATGTCAAGGGATATAGGATTATTGATCTTTCCTTGGACCGACTCATCATTGATCAAAGTTTCCATTTCGAGGAAAGTGTCTCGCATGTACCTCAACAACCGCATCCAGACACCTTCACTCTTCCATATGTCTGAGATTATGAGCATGCACATGCCGAATATTCTTCAGACGAGAGTTCTGATTCAGAGGACTCAGATGATTCATATTTAGAGTCATTATAGTTATATGTAGAGTTAGAACATCTAAATGAAGTTGCAGAGCTAGAGCAGAGGCCCAAGTGGGCACAGACTACTCTTCAGGATGCAGGGGATCTCGTTGGTGATCTAGCCGATACTAGGAGAACTCGATTTGATTTCGAGGAGACTCCTATTGCAATCACTGCCATTGAAACATTTCTTTCCAGGCATATTTTCTTGGTTCAGTCTTCAGATCCATAGTCTTATGGCGAGGCTGATAGAAATCCCTTTTGGAAATCCTCCATGTAGGAGGAGTACAACTCCTTCCTTAAGAACTAGACTTGGGATCTGGTTCCCCTTCCTTCTTGGAGGAAACTTGTCAGATGCAGATGGGTCTACAGGACCAAGAGTGTAGTGGATGGACATATTAGCAGATACAAAGCCAGGCTTGTTGCCAAAGGATTTCATTAGGTGCATGGTATTGACTATGATGAGACCTTCTCTCCAATAGCGAAGATGGATTCCACATGATTGGCACTTTTAATTGCGGAAACCAAGGGATGGGAAGTTCATCATATGGACGTGAAGAATGAATTTCTTCACGGTGATCTCTTTTAGGAGATCTACATGGATCATCCCTAGGGATTTATGCAGGCCTCATCTTTGGTTTGTCGACTGAAGGATTCCCTTTATGGCCTCAAACAGGCACCAAAGGCAAGGTATGCCAAGATGTACTCCTACCTGTTGTCATAGAACTTTGTACGTTGTAAATAAGACCCAAATATCTACATTCTCAGAACGGTTGATTCACTTCCACTTTTAGTTATGTATGTTGATGATTTTCTGATCACCGAGTGCTCAATTTCAGCTATTGCTGTAGTAAATAGGATTCTACATGACAGGTTTTTGATGACGAACATGGTTCCGCTACAATTTTTCCTTGGACTCGAGATCAGTCAGGATGCATCATGCATCAAATTGTCTCAGGCCAAGTATGCATGAGATCTCCTTGAGAGATTTCACATGATAGACTGCAAGTCTGATCTGACTCCTTTTCTATCAGGATTCAAACTTGAGGATGGCGGGGAGACTCTATTGGTTGAAAACACACTATACATATAGCTAGTGGGGATCTTGTTGTATCTCACAAACTCCAGATCAGACCTCTCATATGAAGTTGCCATAATTTCAAGGTTCATGCAGGAGCTGCATGAGCTACATTGGAAAGATTCAAAGCGTATCCTTCGATATGTACATGACACCATCACCTTTGGGATTCATTATGCAACATAATCTACATTAGATCTCATCTGTTTTATTGACTCCAACTGGGCTAGCAATATAATTGATCGCAAGTCCACCTATGGTTACTCACTCAGTCTTGGTTCTGGGCCTATCTATTGGTCGAGCAAGAAGAAATATGCCATTTCTCTATCTTTAGTCGAGGCAGAGTATAGAGGGGTAGTTAACATAACCATTCAGGATATGTGGCTACAACATTTTCTCACTTAGTTGGTCATTCAATTTCATTGATCGATCATCATCTGGTGTGACAACTAGAGCACTCTGAAGTTCTACAGAAATCCAGTTCAGAGGCAGCGAACGACGCACATCGAGATCCACCTGCACTACATCAGGGACTTGGTACACGATGGGATCATCAACTTATAGTTCTTTCCTTCAGCATAACAGACGACATACATCTTCACCAAGACCTTCATTGAGCAGAAGTTTCATTCTCTGCGAAGTCATCTTGGAGTG
>SNQJ01S0273383.1:4814-15148 GCA_010110895.2 Picea sitchensis
CTCTTTCCTCTCAGATTTCAAACATTCAACAAGAAATCATTCATACATAGCATAAAATAAATTGCATGATAGAAAGAGCCAAAACATTCATGCGCATAAAATTCAAAGATGCATACACAGAGAGTATATGAACACCATGAGTCTGAATCACATCTTTCTTGTATTAATTCAAAAAATTTGTACATGGAGTCTGCTACACAACCCTCTACTTTTTTTCTTCTATGCTCTTCATGCTCTCATCATAATGTTACAATATACAAGGAGGGTGTCTATATCCCGTTTCCCTCTTGCACTCTAAAACTGTCTAATCTAACATTCAATTCTATCTACTTGCATTAACTACTATAAATGCCTTCTACCTACTAAGGATGAGAGAAAATCGCTCAAGTTCCGTTTACATTATAAAAGTGTATCTCCAGTTGATGTTTCATTAATGGTTCAAGAAATTTCAAAATTTGTGCTGGGCACTTTTCCAGCTGTCCGATTGTCTCTGCGCTGGCTCGCTTGAGATGCTCTTGCATCATACTCCTTGGCTTGAAAACTTTCATGGGCTCCTATCCATGAGCTCATGCACGGTCTGTCCATGCTTCTGGATCTCTGCTTCGATCTCCCAGCTGGCATATTCAACTGGATGGCCCTTCCACTTTACCAAATATTCAAAGTATTTCTTTTGTCTGGTCTTTTTACTCTCTCTTTTGTCCAGTATGCCCTCCATCTGTTTCTTTTCTGCAACTGGCATCTTCTTTGTCCACTGGATCACTGGCTGCTCATCTCCTATTTCTGCTTCCTTATCTTTATATGGGTACAAATCTGAGATATTGAATATCGGAGAAATTCTGATCCCATCGGGTAATTCAATCTCATAAGCATTTGCCCCAAATTTCTTCAAGACCTTACACGGTCCTATTTTCTTCATATTCAGCTTATTATATGTTCCTCTCAGGAACCTTTCCTTCCTTAAATGTGCCAGAATCAAATCACCAACCTCAAATTGAAGTTGTCTCCTGTGCTGATTGGCTCTGCGCTTATATTCCTGGCTTGAATTATGCAATCGCTCCTTCACCTGGCTGTGAAGTTCCTTCATCGCCTCTATGAAATATTCTGCACTAGTGCTCCTAGTTGCAGTCTGTTCTGATTCCCACAATTCAGAAATTCCCCTCGGCTGCATGCCATAAACAATCTGAAATGGACTTTTCCCTGTGCTTCTATTAACTGAGTTGTTATAAGCAAATTCTGCATGTGGTAATATGTTGTCCCACTAGTTGTGGTGTTTTGTCCCCAAGCTTCTCAGCAAGTCTCCCAGACTTCTGTTCACCACTTCTGTCTATCCATCCGTTTGAGGATGATAAGCCAAACTAAATGATAAGTTAGTCCCCAACTTCTTCCATAAGGTTCTCCAAAAGTGTCCTATGAACTTTGTGTCTCGATTCGAAACTATACTTCTTGGTAAGCCATGAAGTCGAATGACTTCTTTGAAAAACAGATTCGCAATGTGAGTTGCGTCACTGGTCTTCTGACATGGAATGAAGTGTGCCATCTTGGAAAATCTATCCACCACCATAAAGATTGAGTCAAAGCCTCTTTGTGTTCTTGGCAACCCCAATATGAAATCCATGTTGATTGCATCCCACGGCCTTTCAGGTATGGGTAATGGTTGATAAAACCCTGCATTATGTTTCCTCCCCTTCGAATGCTGGCAAATTCTGCATCTGTCTACGAATATTTTGACGTCTTCTCGTAGTCCTAGCCAAAAATATGACTCATTCAATTTTGTGAACGTCTTTTCATGACCAAAGTGCCCTGCCAATCCTCCGTTGTGTTTCTCCTTCAACAAATTCTCCCTCATAGAACATTTCGGAATACACAACTGATTACCTTTAAATAGTAATCCTTCCTGGATCATGTATTCTACCCATTGGCTTCTATCTCTGAGAATTGGATTCTCAGCTGCTTCATACGCCTCCTTAAAATCCTGATCATTTGCGTACATGTTTCTGAGATCATCAAAACCCAACGTTTTGACTTTGAATTCCTGCAATAGCAAACACTTCCTTCTCAAAGCATCAACAACTTTGTTAGCAGTACCAGAAATATGTTTAATCACAAAAGTGAAATTTTGCATGTACTCAACCCATTTAACATGTCTCTGATTCAACTTTTCCTGTTGAGTCACAAACTGCAATGCATGATTGTCACTGTATAAGACAAACTCTTTCGGGATCAAGTAATGTCTCCATTTATTCAATACCTGTATGATGGCATAGAACTCCTTATCATATGTGGAGTATTTCACTTTCCCTTCATTCATCTTCTCACTAAAGTATGCTATCAGCCTGTCTTCCTGAATCAAGACTGACCCTACTGCAAATCCACTTGCATCACATTTCACTTGAAATGTCTTTTGGAAATCCGGCAACACCAAAACTGGTTGTTCCGTGATCTTGCTCTTCAACATATTAAAACTCTTCTCAACCTCTTCTGTACAGTGAAAAGACTTCTGTATTTTCTTCACTATATCCATCATTGGTGCACTAATTCCACTGAAATTCCTAATGAACTTTCAGTAGAAACTAGCCAATCCGTGAAAACTTCTCACCTCAAATATGTTTTTCGGTGATGGCCAATTCTTTGATTACCTCCACCTTATCTGGATCCATCCTCAACTCATCTGCAGAAATAAAAAAACCCCAAATAGATGATCTCTGTCTTCATGAATGAGGATTTCTTCATGTTTATCAACAGCTTCTCCTGTTGCAATCTCTGCATCACTGTAGCCAAATGCTTCAGATGCTCTGCCACTGTTTTACTAAAAACCAGTATGTCATCTAAATACACAATGACAAACTTTTCGATGAACTCCCTCAGGACTTCGTTCATCAACCTCATGAAGGTACTCGGTGTGTTTGTTAAGACAAATGGCATAACAAGCCATTCATACAACCCTTCGTTGGTTTTGAATGTTGTCGTCCACTCATCACCTTCTCTCATGCGGATTTGATGATAACCTCTTTTCAAATCAATCTTTGAAAAGAATTTTTCTCCACTCAAGCAATCCATCAGATCATCCATCCTTGGCAATGGAAATTTGTACCTGATGGTTATCTTCTTAATCGCTCTCGAGTCAGTACACATCCTCCAGCCTCCATCTTTCTTCAGACTGACTATTGTTGGAACAACACACAGACTCAAGCTTTCTCTAACCAAACCTTTGTCCAACAAATCCTGAATTTGTCTTTTGACCTATTCATTCTCTTGCGGCGTCAATCTGTACGCGGATTTATTTGGCAAACTGGCTCCTGGTATGAGGTCAATGTGATGAATCACACTTCTTATCGGTGGCAATGAACGAGGTAGTTTTTCCACTACTATGTCAGTGAACTCTTCCAGCAGTTCTTGAACCTCTTCTTGTAAATCATCCACTCTTATGCTGGTCAAAACAATCTTCGGTTTCCTGACCACAATGAACTATGGTTCTTCCTTCTTCTTAACCTCTGTAAGAAGTTCCTTCCCAATCATGAGAAGTACAATGTTTCTTACTTCCAATTTCACCTCCTTATCTTTAATTGGAAGCAGCATGTGAGTCCTCCCATTCTTCTCTAGGGTGTATGTGTTCATTCTCCCATCATGAATCACATTCTTGTCATATTTCCATGGTCTACCCAACAATAGATGACAAACATCCATAGGAATGACATCACATAGTATCTTATCATTATATCCTCCTATCTTAAATTCAACTAAACACTGTTTAGTGACAGTTACCTAGTGTCCTTTTTGTAGCCACAAAACTCTGTATGGGCTTGGATGATCAATCGTCTCCAGCTCCATCTTCTCTACCATCTCCGTAGAAACGAGATTATTTGTGCTACCAATGTCCATAATGACCTTGCATACCTAGTCCTTGGTTTTGCAGGCGGTCCGAAAAAGTATGGTCCTTTGGACTGAACTCTCCACCTCCTTTTCTGGTGTCAAAAGGACTTTTCGCATCATCAATGATCTCCCGCCTTCAGCATATTCTGCCTCAACATCTCGCCTCTGTGCTTCAACGATGTGATTTTCTCCACTCTCTTTATTTTTGTCTAGACACTCGTAAGAATTGTGCCCATTCTTTCCAAATGTGAAGCATGTTATTACTCCACCTCTTCCCCTTCCTCTACCTCTAGCATGAAGAAAGTATTGTTATCAGCATAATCTCCTCTCTGTTTAGTATGTTCTCCTCTCTGTTCAACATATTGCCCTCACTGTGAGGTTCCACCTCTCTCAGTTTGAGCCTAAGGTTTCTTCCAATCCTCCTTGGGCTTTTGATATTTATCCTGGGCAACTGATTTTCCTCTGGGCTGACTTCTGCCTCGCCCTCTTTGACCCTGCTTTCGGCTCAGCTTCTCTTCATCTTTTAGAGCCATCTGATAAGCATCTTCCACTGTTTGGATGGTTACCATGCTCATCTCATCCTGGATATCATATCTCAGGCCATTCATGTATCTGGAAACTTTTTTTATCATCGCTCTCCCGATGACCTACCCTGATGTTCAGCTTGTAGAATTCTTCAGTGTATTCTTTCACTGTCATTAGCTTCTGTCTCAGGTTCTGCATTCTCCTAAATAGAGTAATCTGGTAATCCTTGGGGATGGATTTCGACTTCATCTTTGCGATCATTTTGTCCCAGCTTTTGATCTTCTGCTTGCCCTTGTAGCGTCTGTCAGCTTGTAGTTCATCCCACCACAATGCTACATGTTCTTTCAATCTTGTGACTGCATGCTTGAATTTTTTTTCCTCTTTGACATCTTCATAGTCAAAGTATGTGTCTAGATCTCTAATCCAGTCTAGAAGCTCCTCTGCATCCAAGTTTCCCTCATAAACTGGAATGTCTATTTTCTCTCTTGCACCCATTCTTGCAATAGCTCTGATCAAATGTTCATTTGCTACATCTTCAGTTGCAACTTCTTCTTCATGTTCAGCCTCAATCTCACTCTTAGAATCACTTAGATCCCCAGCACTGACTGTGTGTCTCTGTGATGTCTCCATGCCTTCAAGTCTAGTGCATAAATCACGCATTTATTTTTCCATAGTTGGATCATTCATCTGCCTACCTCTTCTTCTCGGCATTTCCCTCTCCTCTGGTGGGTTGGGTGTTTGTCTGTCCCTTCTCCTTGGCGACATGCTGAATTTTCTTTTCTCTGCTACAGAAAGCAAAGAACCTTTCTATGATCTGATACTAGAAATGATGACACACGCTCCCTCCATAACCCACAGGTTGGAAGGTCCACGTCAACAAAGGATCTTTCCTTTACCACTGGCCCGAAGAGCTTCGAAATGGCTCTTCTATTTCCCTTTCGGGAAACCTGCACCCACAATCAACTTCAAAACTTCCCCCTTCTTCTTCGAGAAATCAGACTTCGCACTTTCGTGAGTCCGTTGGTCACGCGCTTGTCTCTCAGATCTTCAAAACCCAGAAACAGTCAACGCTGACCCTTCCTCTTCCTCTTTCGGACTTTTCCCTATCGTGATTTTGGCGGTCATGGTATCCAACAACTTGTTCCCGTGATTCCCGAAACCCGATGTTTTGAAATTTCGACACGCTCACAATGATGGCCTTTCAACACCCCTTTACTCCATCGGGACTTCAGACTTTGCGATATCGCGAATCCTAATGCAAAGAATTCAGAACTTCACTCCCCGAAACTCCGAAATGATCGACGGAGTTTGAATCCATGTTAATAGTGAGCCACCTTTCCACTCGCTGACTCCTCTGTGGCCCACCCAAATCCTTTTAGCTTTTCAGGACTTCGTGTTTCATGATTTTGTGGTTCCCGTTGCAAAGTTTACGGGACTTGAATCCATGAAAACCCGATATAGAAATCCATGTGTAAATCCAAGAGCCCTTATGGCTTGAATCTATAGTCCTACTCCTCCTGAGCTTAGAACCTTTCGGGAATAATCGTCATATCTCCCCTGCTCCTCCGTGAGATCTGACGGCTCATGGGACTTTGCGAATTCTCTTCAAAGAATTTTGACTGTTCATTCTTTCTCTGAGAACTCGTCCTCCTGTCGTTCGACGTCGCTATGCCTTCCTTTGACTCATTTGAAGGTTCAAATCCTTCTGAACTTTCCCAACTCTGAGTCTTTCAGAAAACTCTTGCACGCACTCCTTGTGGCAGACTTTCAAGCACTTCCAAGTGTTGGAATCCTTAGACTTTGCACACGCCTGCAGCAATAGTCCCTCAACACTTCACTCAGGTCCACAACCTTCAGACTTCGCTCAGCCTGCACACTCCTTGCACGGCTCCTGTACCCACTGCATTTCTTTGGAAATGAGAACAAAAGATATCTCTCCTGATCTTTCAGAGACAAACCCCTGAACACCTTGTTGACGCACTCCTTGCGGACAATTCAACTGCACTCCTTGCAGGAACTCTTACTCAGATAGAGAAAAAATTGAAACTCATTCCTCTCCTCTTTCCTCTTAGATTTCAAACATTCAACAAGAAATCATTCATACATAGCATAAAATCAATTGCATGACAGAAAGAGCCAAACAATTCATGAGCATAACATTCAAAGATGCATACATAGAGAATATATGAACACCATGAGTCTGAATCACAACTTTCTTGTATTAATTCAGAACTTCTGTACATGGAGTCTGCTACACAACCATATGCTTTTTTTCTTCTATGCTCTTCACGCTCTCATCATAATGTTACAATACACAAGGAGGGTGTCTATATCCCGTTTCCCTCTTGCGCTCTAAAACTGTCTAATCTAACATTCAATTCTATCTACTTGCATTAACTACTATAAATGACTTCTACCTACTAAGGATGAGAGCAAATCGCTTAAGGTCCGTTTACATTATACAAGTGTGCCTCCACTTGATATTTCATTAATGGTCCAAGATATTTCAAAATTTGTGCTAGGTGCTTTTCCAGCTGTCCTATTGTCTCCACGCTGGCTCGCTTGAGATGCTCCTGCATCACCCTTGGTTCTCAATCTCTAAAAATAGTTGACATGCCTTATCCTACAAAGGTTGAAGTTGTTGCGTCACTTCCATGATCTTTCTCTAGATCATGTGGATCTGCTGCTATGCGACGTGTTTCTCATGGGATCACTTCATTTTCTCTATGGTTGATAGGGCCTTCAACTGCATATGAAGTCTATCTGCATGCTACTTCACCTCCTAGAGATGCGACTCCAGTTTATGCAATTCAGGGTTCTCGGTCAGGTTCTCATGTATCTGCGCACTTCTGGTACTTAGTTGTTTTCATTCTTAAATGAGTTGTTTAATCCTTTCTACTGTACCCTGGGCAGTTATTTCTCATTGGTCACGCTCTTCTTGTGGGGTACTTGAGATGATCCGAAGCTCTAAGTCCACGACTCTTTGCTACAGTTGCTAAATAACTTCAACAAGCTTCATCACTTGACGGTCTAAGGGTTCTTCGGCCTTTTGTTCTAAGACGGTCACAGAGTGATGTTGGATTTACTTCACACACCTAGGATTTATTTTTCCTAAGGTCATTCCTTGTTTATTAGTTATAATTAGTCATCATCCAGTCTCCTATATTTTAGGGGAGAATATTCCACTTGGAGAATATCATCTTTCAGTTGACACTTCAGTTTGATTAGTTGAGTTGAGTTTATATGTTGAATTTGTTTTGTCACCATGCAACATTAGGATTATCACCAACTCACTACTCTTTGTTCAGTCAGTTAACTGAAGACTAGTTGACTAGTTAACTCAACTAGGTGGCAGTTCACTCCCGTAACTACCTGAGAGACTAGACTAGGTGGAAGTTTACTCTTGTAACTGCTGGTGTGTGTCCATATCAATCTAGACCACCACTATGGCTCATTAGTTACTCATTTATTTATAGATATTGTAAATTATTCACTCTTTGAGTGTGGAATACGGTTAATGAGAATTCTTCCATTCTTTCTATCTTTCTTCTTCTTTCTTAATTTCTCTCTACAAATGTGTGTAGTATTTTCTAGCTAGATATATTATGTGCAGGTTCAACACATTTACATGATATCAGAGCTGACAGACTGCTAATAAAAATCTACACCAAATCATTTTTTGTAGGTACAAAAGATTGAAGACAACAAAAGATGGATTATTCCCCGAAAATATTTCTCATGCCTCATAACTATTTGGAATGGAAGCCAAAGATTCTACTTCCTCTTAGATGTAAAGGCTTATACCAAATAACCATGGAAATGGGATTAGAGCCTAATTCCATCGATCAGAAAAATGACTTTCTCAATAGACAATATATGGCCATAGGAAGTATCGGCATGTCTGTTTCTCCCGAACTTTTCCATCAAGTATATGAAGAATCACAAGTATTAACTCCAAATGAATTATGGACCATATTGGAGGTTGTATTTGGGAATAAAGAATATTATGAAGATTGCATGTAGGAGGTTGAACAGATAGAGCCAGAAGAGAAGCCATCAGAAGATCAAGCCTCTTATTATGAAGAGTCTTCTACAAAAGTATTTGCAGAAATTAGTATTCCAATAATTGAAGATGATGTCTACTCCATTTCAGATTTATTTTTTGAAATTCATGTGGAAGATATATGGMATGCATCTCAGGAGTCACATGTGGACACTTTTGCATGCACCATGCATGCATCTCAGGAGACAAATAGKGATCCGCGCACATCCGACGCCATTCTGATATTTTTTTGATAAACATTTGCAGAAACAAATTGGATATYTRAATTCCTCTCRGGAAAATATCCAATTTCAAAAAACAAATCATCTGAAACGGAGTCTGGAAAGTGAAGTTATGATTGTTTTAAAATCAACAAAATTTCAGCATTTTCTGGAAACAACCGTACGGTTTTCAAAATTTCATCCAAAATTTATTTTGATGTTATTCATTACAAGAAGATAAAGTGGATATGTGTGGAAAAATCAATGATGCATATACTTCATCAAATCCATGCAGACATCTACATCTTCAACAAAATCTTCAAAGAGCACAAACTTGCACAGTTGCGAGGTCTTCTTGGAGTGAAGGACATGGTTGCTTAGCAACTGCCTTTTTATTCTTTCTCATTTTTTATTTTATGCATTGTAATTTGAGGGGGGGAGTTTGTTCCCATGAGGTTTTCCCTCTTTCCTCATTTAGTTCAATGTATCTTTTGTATTTGGGTACCTAACATGGCCTCGTAACCGGGACCCATTCTTTATTTTCACCATAGTGATGTTCAGGGGGGTTGTTGGAGTTACTTCACACACACCTAGGATTTATTTTTTCTAAGGTTATTCCTTGTTTATTAGTCATAATTAGTCATTATCCAGTCTCCTGTATTTTATGGGAGAATATTCCACTTGGAGAATATTCTCTTTCAGTTGACACTTCAATTTAACTAGTTGAGTTGAGTTTAGATGTTGCATTGGTTTTGTCACCATGCAACATTAGGATTATCACCAACTCACTACTCTTTGTTCAGTCAGTTAACTGAAGACTAGTTGACTAGTTAACTCAATTAGGTGGAAATTCACTCTCGTAACTGCCTAAGAGACTAGACTAGGTGGCAGTTTACTCTTGTAACTACTGGTGTGTGTCCAGATCAATCTAGACCACCACAATGGCTCATTAGTTACTCATTTATTCTATATATATTGTAAATTATTCACTCTTTGAGTGTGGAATACGGTTAATGAGAATTCTTGCATTCTTTCTATCTTGCTTCTTCTTTCTTAATTTCTCTCTGCAAATGTGTGTAGTATTTTCTAGCTAGATCTATTCTGTGCAGGTTCAACACATTTACAAGAGAAATTCTCTATTGACAGCTTCTTTGATCTCGATTTTCTTTGCAAGAAGCTGCTCCTTCTCCTTTTGGATTTTTTCTCTGTCTTTATCAAATTTCTCTAGGATGGCCTCCTTCTCTTGCTGTGAAGTGCGACGCTTCTCTATGATTTCCTCCTATTCTTGCTTTAGGGCCTGGGTGGCCTGCACTGTTACTTCTTTTTCTTTCTGAAGGCATACTTCGACTATGTCGGCAATCCTGCGGAGTTGAACTGGTTCATCTCCTACTTCTGTTGTTCCTTCTGGCATGGGCACAGTGGAGACTGCATGGTTAGACTAAAGGCTCACTGCACTCCTTGGAGCTCGGCTTCAATTCTATCATACATTGTCTATTTCTTGGCCTCCTACTTTTCCGTAATTTCTTTGATGGCTTCATTCAAAGTTGCGAGGAGAAGGATGAAGTCATTGGGGGTGAGCGTGGTCTTCATCTTGGTCATGGTCGCTTTTTCTTTCTTCTTAGAGGAATACTTTGAAGGTGACCCTTTTCTCTTCTTTGTAACTTCGACTTCATCCT
>SNQJ01S0273385.1:0-11572 GCA_010110895.2 Picea sitchensis
CAAGTATCACTTTTGAACCTTGATTTTGAGGTGGTTCTGCTAGACAATATTTCTTCTATTGTATCTCCCAATTTTTGGCCCTTATGGGTATGAAACTTTCTCTTATGTATTTCTCTAATATTTCTTCTTTGCAATGCCACATGTCTGATCAAAATTGGATGTGCCAAGTGGAATTTACGGTAACTTCCCCACAACTTGCCAATTTTTATATTTTCCAGGAGATCTCACTTGTATAGTGTGCCCCGCACAAAATAATTGATATAAAATTTTGAAACTCACACCCTAAATACTACAGACTGTCCACGATCCAATGCAACTAGTGCCATGCAATTTGGATAGTCTAGGAAGAAGTTATGATTGTTTTACCTGGAACACCTTCTTGAGACTAGTCAATAGGACTAGTCAGATACCCTATATTACACAGGGTGTATCTACAAATTTAAGATGACCCAGAAGATTAAATTTTTACCGCAGATACATTGCTAATTTTTGTAAATGGCCTCCAGAGTTTAGGGTCTGAAACGTTACAGAAAATGTTTTATAGCGAAAATTCTGCAATGACTCATTTCAGGATGATTCTAGAACCCTATATTGTATGGGTTGTATCTCTGAAATTATAAGGCCTCAGGAGTTGAATTTTGAACCCAATGTACCTTGATCCGTATTCTAAATATACTCCAATCCGTTCCTTTTGAAACGTTGTATAAAGAAAGTTATAGTGAAAATTCCGTGGTGTCTCAGATGTAGCAGCGAAACCCCAAGATCTTGAGCTCTGATACCATATGTTAAGAACCAGACATCAATATAGCATAGAAAAACCTCAGGAAAAGTACTCAACGCCTTGAAAAAGAGATAATTTCAGATAATAAGCGTCTTCGAGGGGGAAACCTCCTTTCACCCCACTTAAATGTTCAAGTACAAGATGATTCAAAATGAAAATGTCTCCTTGGTATATATAGGAGACTAGGAGGTATAATTACAACTAATGGTTTAAAGCTGACATAAATAAAATAACATTACTAATCTAATATGCCCCAATTAAGGGGTAATAAATAACATTACTAATCTAATATGCCCCAATTAAGGGGTAATGAGACAATATTAGGGCTTAACAATATGTATGGAGGCCAGAGAGCCTGGATGCAAATAGTTCAACGTGCATATCCATGTAGTTATAATCATGATTATTAATATAATATTGCATCGATGCATGCTGACTGAATCAGATGAAAAGAGATGGGGGGTCCTCCTCAACCGAAAAAGGGAAAAGGGGGTGAGTTGTAAGTCTTGGGGAATATTATAATAATATATTCAAAGAGTGTAAAGTGTAATGTGTATATTTTTTTATCCTAAGTTCCAGAGGGTAGGGAACGGGTCACAAAGTGGATTAAAGCTACTTTAAAAGGTGACAAGTGTCAAGTGGAAGGCATGCAATATATATTGCGACCTTAATGTATTTTGGGGGATTTTGCATTATGAGGGAGGTTGCAAGCTCTAGGGAGCAGAAGGGGGTCAGACTATATGTAATATCTGATTATTACCTTATTTGCACAAAGAAACTTGTAAGGGGTTGTGGGATGTAATTTGAGCTATTGTTGAGGAGACGGGTTGACAGACTGAGAGTAATTTCTCTAGGTGAGAGATTGGTCGTTGTGAAGTGGTTGTTAGACTCATGAATGTACTCTCCAGGTGAGAGTATTGTTGAAAGTTGTTCCCTGGTGCATGCTAATAATTAGTCATAGGGTTCAGAGATGTCATGTATTTCCTATTGATCATAACCCTGGGAAGGGAAGTGAGGTAGCCAAAGGACTATTGAGCAGAGAAGGGGCACACTTCCTTGAATGCATCAGGTGCATGGGGAATGAGGGAATGTGAGTTGATGCAACAATGAGCATCTAGGGATGAGAAATTATGTTGAGTTCTAGACCTTAGCTTGTCGCTAGGAACCCTTTTCCATGGTGGAGTAGACACCCAACTCGAGGGTGACTTGTTGTTGAAAGCTTATGAGAAACAACATCTATGGTTGGGAGGAATGTCTGAGTCAATGGCGTAGTTGATGAATTTCTTAGAAGATAAGTGTTCTTTATGTACTTGTCTTGTTTACTATGTGATTATTTGTCTATGCTTGACATGGGTTAATTCTTGTATGTTGTTGCATATAAGTATTTGTTGATTTTCTGTTTAATGTTGCTTGTACATGTAAATATAGTGTTTATAGCCTATACTGATAGTTGTGCATAAGTATGTTAGTTGATGGTCGATTTGCTTGTTAAGTTAAACTTGTGATTTTGGTTGAGTTGTCATGGAAGAGGACTGAGTGGCTTGTGCACATGATCGTAGCCCATGTGCACCAAGAGGCTGGAATATGTGTGCACATTTGAGAAATAGACCCCGCGAACAGTGAAATCATAAGTGGTGCATGATGCCTAGATGAATGTGCACACAATATTCTGATTGACCAATATGTTGGCATGCAAAGTTATGTGATTTATTTCTGTTGCTTAAGGTTTTATTGAAAAAAGAATGTTGCTTCCGCTATTATAAGTTGCGTGACATGACTCAAGCTTAGGTTGGGTTTGTTACTTCAAGTGATACTTCATGGAATTGTGTTAGAGTAGAACCTACATAGTGAAACTTCATAGTACATTGCATAGGAGTATGTTGGGGATGCTACAAATTGGTATCAGAGAATTTTGTTAAGTATTGATAACGAGAAACGCTAGAAATTGGTATCATAGCATTTTATTGAGTATTGGTAACGAGAAACACTACAAATTGGTATTAGAGCAATTAGTTGAACAATGGACTTGTATGGGCTAGAGATTTGATCCAGATTTTATGAGAAGAACAAAATGAATGCAGATTATTATCAAAAGATGCTTAACACAGAATAACAGATATATAAAAAAACTGGTTTCTATTCAATAAGGAAATAAGTTGAAATTGTAAAATGCAACGAAAAACAAACTTGCTAGAATGGTGGCGGCTTATTTCTGAGAAGAGATGTGACGGCTGCACTCATTCGCTAGAAGATGATTACAATGAGTCTCTCAAGGAGTTTTTACAATAAAAAAGAATTTCAAAAACCCTAGACATCCAAAAACCTAACCCTAGGAGATGAAGCGCCAAAAGTCATGTGGGCCCTGTTTGGGTAAGTTAGTACATCAACTTCCTAGGGTTGTAACTTTTGCATACGATCTCTATTTTCGGCACACGATATCTTGTTGGAAAGGAATTTCTGAGGAATAAACATGTTTCCTGTGGCATGCCTTAAAAATGCTATTTAGGGCCTCAAAATAGCCCTGGAAGTCAGGGACCCGAAAAATAGGAAAAAACTGTCGAACTGAAAAACTGCCAAAATGAGCCAGTTGGAATAGGTGGGAGGCCACCGAAATCCATATGGATCAATCCTCCCCCATTAGGAAGCAATGGTATCCATTGTGTTGAGTTCCCCCATTAGATGAGGAAATTTTTTCTGACTTTGGCCCTGGGTGAGCCACTTGCCTTGGTGTAGGAGCTGCCCTGCTTTGAAAACTTGATAAAGATGGATCCTTTGCTGGTGAGTGCCCTTGACCTATTTGTCCACAATCAGATCAATGGGTGCCTGTTGTATGTAGTTGGGGTTGAGATCTATTGGTTTCATTTGTTTTTCTATCTCTGAGGTGTCCAATAATGGTGGGAAATAAGGTCGAAGGAGATCCACATTGAACACTGGGTATAGGCCAAGGAAAGGAGGAATGTTGAGTTCAAAATCATTATCACCCACAACCTTGGTGATGGTGTACAACCCACAATGGAGTAGGAGAAGCTTCCGATGGGGTCCAGTAAGGCGTTCTTTCTGCAAATGCAACCAAACTTTGTCACCCACCTGAAAATTATGTGGCACCTGATGTTGATCATGGCGCTGCTTGTACTTGTCATTAGACTTCTGTAGGATATCCTGAACCTGTTGGCAGATGTGCTAGATCCTCTCAATGAACCAAGTGGATTTGTTAGCTTCAATTGGAGCATGAGATGAGTCAGCTGAGGTGACTAGAAGGGGTAGTGCAACATCTATGGGACCCAATGGTTGGAATCCCAACCCCACCTGAAAGGGGTTGTGGCCAGTCGAGCTATGCAAGGCTCGGTTGTAGCTATGATGGACATAGGAAAGAATATCATCCCATTTGTGAGGGTGCTTGTAATTATACATGCGTAGGATATGCACGATCATTCGATTTATGACCTCGGTTGGCCATTTGTTTGGGGGTGGAAGGTCATCGATTTCTTGAGCTTGATGTCTAGTAGTGAGCAGAGGCTTGACCAAAATGTGTTGAGAAATAGACTGTCTTGATATGAGACAATGGTTTGTCGGATTCCAAAATTTACCCATACTTGTTCAAAGAAGAGATTGGCAATGGCCTCTGCTGTGATCCTCTTCTTGTAGGCAACCATAATCACCATCTTATAAAAGCGATCAACAACCACAAAAACATAGTCATTTCCCTGCTTGGTGGATAGGAGGCTCAACTTGTAGTCCATGGAGATGGATTCCCATGGCCTGTCAGCAGTAGGAAAAGGGCTCTATAGGCCCTGTTTCTTAGTGATCAGTTTGGCAATAACGCAGGCAGTGCAAGACCTGATATACTTGTTGACCTCTGGTCGAGTTTTTGGTCAGTAGAAATGTTTCTGCAACATTTCCACTGCCTTTTCGATGCCGAAGTGTCCTGCCACCCGGCTGTAGTGGGCTTCGTAGACCATATTCACTCGCTCTCGTGATGGAACACAGATATGGCCCAGATGGCACAACAACCCATCCTAAATATGGAAATTAGCGACAACTGCGTTTGTGCCTAACATTTGGTAGGTGGTGGCAAAGTCCGAGTCTATCTCATAGAGTTGGGGCCATCGAGAGGTCTCATGGCCACAAGAGTCTAACACCGTGGTGAGTGCCATGAATGGTAGTCTTCTGAGGAAATCAATGAAATGGTTGGTGCTTCCTATGTTATACTTGATGTTGAGGTGGAATTGATGCAAGTATGTGGACTACTTCTGATGGCAATCATTCTGCAATTTTCCTTGTGTTTACATGAACTGCAATGGCTTATGATCAGTGTGGATGATTGTCTCCTTCCCAAGAATGTAATGTCTCCATTGGCGACATGCTTACACAATGGAGTACATTTCATTTTCATAAGTAGGGTACTTACGGACAACATCTGATAGTGTCCCACTATGATAGGCCACAGGGTGGTCATGCTAAGTGAGAATGACACCCACAACATCGTCTGAAGCATCTATCTTGATCTCAAAGGGTTGTTGCAGGCCTGGTAGTGAAAGTACTGGGGCTGAGCACAAGCGTTGCTTCAAATCATTCAACACTTGTTTTTGGGATCAGCCCCACACAAATTTTGCCTTACCACCACCCCTGGTTACTTGGTTGAGGGCCCATGAAATATGGGAGAATCCCAACATGAACTTGTGGTAGAAATTGGCAAGTCCCAAGAAGATCCAAAGCTCAGTGAGTGTGGTTAGGGCTGGCCAGTCACAAATGAATTGAATCTTGGCTATATCCACATGTACACCATGTTGATCAACGATGTAGCCTAGGTAATGGACCCTGTCCATGCTGAAGGAGCATTTTTCCAAGTTGGCGTATATCTTTTTCTACCGCAGGGTGTGAAAAACCTACTGAATATGCTACAAGTGGTCTTCCCAAGTATTTTTGTAAATGAGAATTTCATCCAGATACATGACTACAAAAGTATTGGTGAATGGTCGTAGGATATCATCCATCATCCTGATGAGTGTGGTTGGATCATTTTTCAAGCCAAAGAGCATGACCAACCATTCGAAAATACCTTCTGTTGACTTGAAGATGGTCTTCCATACATCTATATATTCTATTGGGACCTCGTGGTATCTAGAATTCAGATCAATATTACTGAAGTATTTGGCCCCCATGAGTTGATCGAGTAGGTCGTCGATTCGAGGAATCGGGTACCGATTTTTTACTGTGATTTTATTCAGAGCTCGATAATCAATGCAGAGTCACCAGGTTCCATATTTCTTATGTACCATCATGATTGGGCTCCCTCAAGGTGATGATCTGGGACAGATGTGCCCCTTGTGGAGAAGTTCTTGGATCTATAGCTTGATCTCCTCATTCTGTAATAGAGAGAAGAGGTAGACTAGCCCATTGGGAAGCGATGCATCAGGGGTCAGATCGATGGGGTGATTGACCTGACAGTGCAGAGGTACCCCGATAGGTGAGGAGAAGATATATGAGTATGCTTCCATGACCTTATCCACTTTCTTCTGATGTGTGGAGAGTTCGACCATGAAGACCCTGGATGTGGCTACGATCATTCGCTCACTCTGAGAGCCAATCATGAAGAAGACAAACTTCCCTGTCTAAGAGATGACCTTCCTACATTGCTTGGCAGAGATCAAGGAAATAACACTAGGTGGGACTGCCTTCCGTATCCTGTACAATTTCTTGTTCAAAGTAATAATAACATTGCGAGGCCTAGACTCATATACAACATGGTGTTTCCATGAATATGGTTGACCCAAAATAACCTTACAAAATTCGAGAGGGGAAACATCACACAATACCTCATCTTTTAAGGGCTTGATGTCATATGAAAGGAGACATTGTTGGCTGACGCAGATGTCTCTTCCTTGGCAGAGCCATCTGATGGTCTAGGGCTGCAGGTGTGGCATTGTCGATAGGGTGATTCGCTTGACAACCTCTGCTGAGATGAGGTTCTTATGGATAACACTATCAACAATGAAGTGCAATGGGGTGCCCTTCACCCACATCTATGAATGAAAAAGGCACTTGCCTTCCTCTAGCTCATATGGTTCACCGAGCTAGAGCTTGGTGGTAGCAATGGTAGCACCAGGTTCTGCATCAATGATCTGTCTCCCCCTTTCTGGTTCTAAATGAGAGTCAAAAATCGCATATGATTTAGGGGCTTTCATCTCATCCACCAATGACTTCTTTGAGTGGAAATCAATAGTGTTATGCCAGGGACTCTTATGGAAGTTGCACCACTTCCTGGTATATTTGTCTATATTTTTGGTGTCCTTATTTGCTTGCGGCCTGGACTAGTTGTCCTGAGGCAGTCCATCTTTTCTTTGTCTTTTGTTCTACAGGTTGGGGCTAACCTTTCCTGAATTATACTGTGAGGGGTTCCCAGGCCCAAATTGTTGCGTCTTTTGCTTGAGCTTCTACTCGATTTTGACGATATATTGGTAGGTCGCTCCCAAGGATGAGATGTACATAAAATCCATTTCGTCCTGGATGTATCTATGCAGACCTCTGAGATACTTGATCACCATATATCGCTCATAATATTTGATACCCATCTTGGTACGCAAGGTATGGAAGATATTTGTGAACTCGGGCACTGCTTGGTCTCTTTCTTACCGCAATGTGGTCCATTTTGTATACAGGTCGTGATAACTTCCAACGGGGTAGTATTGTTCCTTAATAGCATCCCTGAAGGACTCCTAGGTGACCACAACTATAAATAATGAGGGTTCCTATGTTTCCTTTTTCTCATAGAAAGTTTCCCGCCAATATTTGACATGGGGAATGACTTTAAGGCATGAAAAAGTAATATTTTCTCTATTCGAGAAGTTATGGATAGAGAAATACCCTTCTAGCAAATTCAACCATTTGTCTACAACATGTGTGTTTATATGACATTCAAATATAGGAATATCGAAGTTGATTTGTACCTTGAAAGGGGCGAAGCCTACGTTTGAGGAAGATGCATCACTTGTTGGTAGTCTCCGAAGGATTTGCACAAAACTGTTCATCATATTGTTCCTCTATTCCACGAGGGCTTACTCGAGCAACATTTTGAAGGGATATCTTGTCCCGTTGTCTTTCTTTTCTCCCACTATGAGAGGCCTCATGGGAGTGCGAGTGTTGAAATATTGTAACTGCAAAGAGTATTCTATCTATTATTGAGTTATTATTCATTATATACATCCCCTTTTGTAGAATGATCATGTCGGGAATTGTAATTGACCAAATCCCCTTTTGTGGATTGGTCAAACCCTTAATATATTATGCAAATTGAGAAGTTGGCCCCCAGGCTAATTAAAGTGTTTTTAACCACTAAGAAGACAAGTCATCCCTGCCCAGTGAAGAGACATCTTTCCAAGGCCTACCAATTTGTATAAATAAAGGAAGCCAACGCCTCATTATCTCACTCACTCATTCGCTCATCCAGTGTGCAAGTTTGGTAGTTGAAATTGGGAGAAGAAGGAAGAGAGAGGCACATTTCTTAGTGTTGGATATTCTCTAGTGTTTCAGTTTATTGTCTTGGCATTGTATTGGTTATCTATATTAAGGAAGTTTTTGCTGGGTTTTCTCCCCCATGAGGGTTTCCCAGGATAAATGTTGTGTATCTTGTGATTGTGTTTCTCTCAGTGATCCTACGTATGATATTGTTATCTAGTAAATTTAAAATAAACCTAATAATAGCTCAAAACTTAACATGATATCATAGCTAAGATGAAAAGAGCATCTTTCACTGGATAAAGAAAAACGTCACAGTTGTCGTACAAGAAAATTAGGGCTTTTTGTTGAAGAGGAATATCATCCTAAAAACAATCTAGAAAAATGTGCCCTAGCCTAAGGAACTCTTTGGCACCTTGAGTGCACCTTTTCAGTGGTCAGATACTCCAGAAAGTCAAACCCTAGTTTTGACTGGTACTAGAAAACCAGAAAACCATAAGTACCAGAAAACCAGGAAACCAGAATCAGTACTAGAAGTACCAGTCCATATTTCCACAAGCTCAGTTTCAAGGGGTAAAAATTGTATTTTCAGAAATATAACTGGACCATATTACTCGCCTCAGCTCAACGCATCTAGCCCCTGAATCATAATTTAAAAATTTGAAGTTTGAAAAATTAGGGTTTCCTCATAAAACCCTAAGTTGTAGTTGCAGTTTCATAATCAGTTGCAATATCAATTTCAATTGCAGTATCAATTGAAGTATCAACTGTAGTACCAGTTGCAGTCACCCTTGAAGTTTTAAAGAGTTGGTAATTATTACTTTTGCTACCAGATGGTGCCACTACCTACAAATACTATTAGAGGTATGTATTCACATATGTTTTATCTATTAAGATTTAAAGGGTACTTGCAAGAGAAGGGATCTCTTGCCATAGATCCAGAAGGATCTCAAATCCAACACATTCAGAGGAATAATGCAACCCAGGTTTGATTATTCTAATATGCATCTATTTGTTATGACATTATTTTGATCTAGGTTGCATATTGAAGATATTAAAGTCAAGGTATTAGATTGATTAAATTTGAAATCTTAGAGTTTATTCTCTAACCAAACTTTCTATCAAGATACCATATTGTCTTAGTACAAAAGACAGGTTGAAGAAATCACTCGTCATCTTCAGTGAAGGAGACTTGGAAGAAAAGAAACACACTCATTCTTAAGGACAAGGCTCTAGGTTCTAGGTTTGATTAATTAAGTTGATAAGATTCAAATTTGCACATGACAAGCTGGTAACTACCCCATTACAAGTAAGCACTATAGTTGAGGTAGCAGTCTTTGAAAAGTATTATGCCTGGTAGCATGTGAGCAAATTGAGATAAATAATCATTTACCAGATACAACTAACATCTCCTCTAGGAGAAACTTCTTCTGTTGGTTCCAGGTTACCATGGAGGAATGTTTGATCACAACACTAGAAGAGTGTTGACCTTATCTCAGATTGTATTTCTTAAAGAGTGTTGACCGGAAACGTAACCATTTTTTGGCACAGGGGCAGACCTAGGGTTCATTGTTACAACAATGCACCAACAAGCCCTAGCTACTGGCCCTTTCGGCAAAACCTGCGAAGTAGATGCAATCTCACCCGAAGAAGCTATGAGGGGGTTGCAGGACAGAGATGTCTACAACCAAGGGAATATCAAGTGGATGTAGTACAATAAAAACACAACATGCATCTATCACTTATCAAGCTATATCTATCCTACACAACTGTAGATCTGATTTAACACAGCAATGCACATAAAAATATAAAAGTGCAGAGATCAAAGCATCAATCACACAACACAAGATATATGTGGTTCACCCTCTCTCTAGGGCTATGTCCATAGAACTGTGCTTATGATTTATTAGGGTAAAGCATACATTTCTTGTCTGTGCTCTTAGCTAGCTGATCTTCTTTCTTCTCTCTCTTTCTCTCCCCTTCCTGCGCACCCAGCTGCAGGATCTGACCTTCACACATAGTTGAATATTTTACAATACCAGAAGGATCTCTCTCTCAACACTTCTCTCTCGTAACACAATGATCTCTCACAACAACAATAGAGCTAGATCAACAATGATATCATACTGACTTCTACCAACCCGACCCAGGTCCTCTTAACCTTTATTTGTACATTACAATATCTCACCAGCAGTCTTAGGCTAGAACCTAAGTGCCAAAACCCTATATACCAAAACCCTAGGTGTCTAAAACCCTAGGTCAACTTGACCCTCTTTTTTCGGGCTTCACCAGCCTGTCTTTCCTTCCTTCTCACGTAGTGCTCCAAATCATCCAACGGTGGATTTTTCTGCTTTCTGAGTTGTCCTTGATCCATTTTCCTTGCTGATCTATCATCCTCAATCTCCCCATCTAAAAACTTTATTTTCCGCACTTCGATCCATCTTTTCTACTCTTTTGATGACTTCGACCTAGTGATAGTCACTGTGTCTCCCGTGAAGCCACATTTTACCTTTTCTTCCTTTTTCTTCACTTCCTTCCATAACCAAGGGCCAACAGGCCCCCAACACTCACCTGGGACTCGTCCTGAGGCACTTCAGATATGATTTCGCTATTTTTCTTTGTCCTTAGACTGTGAAGTGCAGCCCTTTCTTCTGCTTGATACCTCCTTTCCCTCCTTGTGCAGATTGTCTTTTCTATTTCTGGTACCTAGTTTCAACTTGTTGGCAGCCAATTCAATTTTTTCTATTGCCCTACAAGCTGCCTACACCTATTTCTTCTGAACTTCAAATTATCGTCGCTTTTGTTTTAATAGACGATATTTTCATTTCTTGCGACACTTGCAAATTGGTCTACATTTAGTTTTCACGACTGTAAGTGTGAAAACTCCTCCATCATTATTTGAACTGTCATCATCTTTCATTGATATTCTGAATGGCACTTACCTTTGGTTTATTATTGTGTGGCTAAATGAATTTTCAAACTATGCCTATTTGGACATTTTGGTTGCATAACTTAAACTGGTAAGGCATTGAGCATGAAGATTTTGTTTTTAACACTTGCCTAGTCATCAGATTGCATAGGGGTCATGGTTTATTTTGTTTTTATATAATGTGATCCTTATTATTATAATCTCTTGGCTTGTGTTATGAAATCGATTGTCACAATGTTTTATAAACGTTTGATTACACACTTGTACAATGGCACATATTTAACATTTGGGTTTTGAACATTCATGGTTTGAAATAATACATTGGCGCATTGGTATGTTATCCACCGTTTGATTCTTGGGTTGGCTGAATGATAAAGTTTAAACTATGTTATGATTGCTTCAACAGT
>SNQJ01S0273386.1:0-11414 GCA_010110895.2 Picea sitchensis
TAACATACCTTAGAACACATCACCAAAAGACTTCATCCTCCCTTGAAATCTGGCCTTCTTTTACTTCTTATTCCCTCTGAAATTTGACTTGTATCAAATGAATGTATAATGATGTTTATTTATACCATTTATATCACTTTCGTTTAACATTAGGGTCGACCTGACACTTTCTTATTTTGTAATTCTTTTCCTTAATTATCTTCAGGGCCTACATGTACAATTCACTTTGTCATCTTAAAAAATGCATTTCTCCTCAACCATGAGGATCCACGTGAAGTCCCACATACCACCGGAAACAACATGATGTATACTATCCATCCATGGGTGTTGTATCTACATGTTCATTTTCCTTCATGTCCAAATACCTTCATCAATTTTGCGGTCCAAAACCCATGACTAGGGTTGACATCAATGATAACAACCAATCTTCCAATAGCTACTATGTCAGTGCGTGCATTCAAAAGATAAAATCTTTAATAACTATAATTGGCCTCTAGCCTTTACCACACCTAGTGGTAACTTAATCCTTTCAATGCAATTAAACAATACCATACAGTGTATTATAAAATTCAATTTGGGGAAATTCTTACTTGAATTTCCCTTTGGCAATTATGCAACATAATTTCCAAAAGAGAAATACTTACCTGCATGGTTTCCATTAAACGAATTTAATGCTACCTTATTAGTTGAAGAAAATAGAAGATCTCATGTCTCTTATCAGTCTTATAATCAACATTCCATCCTTGTGTTTCTTCCTTCCATATGCAACCACATTATCAGCAACCTTTGCCAACATGCAAGCATTCTCACCCTATGGTTGTCCCAACAAGCCATAAAATACTTGTTGCTACAGAATTGCAGCAACTTCATTCTCCCTGTATCACCTTTCCTTGTTTATTCAAGAAATATTCAATTCTTCTAGATTCTTGAATCTTCCCATGCTCTTCACTGTAACCACTGTGCATGATTATTTTTTATCTAATCACTTTCTAGCCAAATCACTCTTGGGTTCCTTTGCTTTTCCATCCAAATACTAAATTGATATTACCTTCATCTTTTATTTACTTCCTGGATCCATATATCCATACTCATACTTGGATGAATTATAATTCCAATCATCCTGCCTCATAGACTTTGGATCTTCAACATCCATTTAATTTCTGGACTGAACTATTCCAGCTCTTTCCTGGAATACTTTAATATTTGAGTTTTTCTTGCACTCTTATCTTCTCCTTGCCAACTAGACTCAAACTTAGCCTGCATAGAAAATCTCTTATCATACTGTAAGGATGCACATATGCCTCCCTCTCTATCTGCATAGGATTAATTAAAAGTACTTAATACCGCTTTTAATTTACCATCATAATTTCAAGTGATACTTCCACTCCCTGAAAATGTCACTCATGGCTCTATGCCACTTGAGATGGATTCTTCTCAGGCACCATCTCTTTGTATTCAAAACCATGCATAGAACCATTTTCTTCTTCATGGTTCCTTATTGACTCTCTTCAGAAATTCATTTCACTTTTAATCCTTTCTTGGCTTTGACACCTCCATGCTATTGTGGAAATATCTTTAATACCTTTGGAATGCATCAAAAATCCTCTATTATTCTTGATTTCCCTCTTGGAGTGTCGTCCTACATTCCCATTAGCTTGATATCTACCTCATGATTTCCTCTTCCATAATCCTAGCATGTTCATGGACTTGCAACTACATATTATGCTGATATTAATTTTCAGCATTCTACTATTATTTGGATCTATCTGATCCAACTCCTACATGACTCAATTATATTTCCAGTCATGTTTTATGAGTAACCTTTGATAGTTAACACTAACTTCCTTCTTGATTTACTCGATTTATCCCTTCCTTATCTGATCATATCAGAACTTGGATGTTCTTGTTGCCTATTACTTTCCCCTATATTGACCAATCTGATTTCAATCTGCCTTGCACAATCCACTTCTATCATGCCATATTGATGCCCTTCATACCATGCTTCCACTGTGCACTCTGATAACCATAAGGGAAGAATTACTCTATAATTGCATAGCAATTCCCTGGATACGATGCACTCTTTATCCATATATGCATTAAGCCTCTTTCTTTATTTGATTACTATCATTATGATAGTCAATTCCTTTTATAATAGATCTGACTCCAATGTATTTCTTAATCTGTTTATTGGTTTCTTTAGGAGTGAATGTACTTTCACTAATTCATTCACTACATGATCTATTCCTCTGCCCCGATTCCATTCAATACTTGACTAACATGAGAGGACTTCCTGTAGTGTCTTCTGAAAACTTTAAGGCTACACTCAAACTCATAGCTTGACATTTTGAGGTCTTGGCTTCTGAACATCTTATGAAATATTTATGTCATAGCACTCTTTATCTGAGTACCTCTGCTTATTTTTAACTAAAATCCAACATTATCCCCTCTTAAGAACTAAATTTTTGTACTCTGCAAAAAAAAATGCAGCCAACTAAATTTGTTATGCTAAATAATTTACCAAATTTCTGAAATTATGTACAATTTTGTTCCAATAATGCATCAAAATTATTCTTATGATATCTTGTGACAAATACTTCCCAAATCAATTTTCTAGGTGTATAATTAGACTCCTCTATCCAATACCTTTCCAACGCCTTCTCTCATTCTCAATTCTGAGTCTTGAGCAGAAAGTTATGGTTATTAAAAAAATTCCCATTAATTTTTTTGTTCATTTTCAACTTGGCGCAACTCTGCGCTGTAATATGCATTTTTGCACCTACTCCAATGGAATTTTCATAGGGACTCAATTGGGTTTCTTTATATATATCTTATGGACACTCTGTCCAAGTATCACCTCTTTTTGGGTTCCAGGCTACTAGTTACAACCGGCTAACGTTCTAGGCCAAAATACCATATTGTAACTGATATGTTACATGTACCTTCTTTTCCATATTAAACACTTTTAACATGCCCAGAAATTTAATTCAGCTCTTGGAATGTATTCTATGGCTCAATAGATTTCCCTTCACTGCTCCTATGCCTAAATCTGATTTCGGAGCAGAAATTTATCGCCCTTTGAAATTAGATGGGTCTTAAAATTTACCCTCCACTGTTTGTGATGTAACTTTCTCATAAAAGTTCCATTTGACGAATGGTTTACACCATTAGAAAGATCTCCCCGAGATATTTTATTCGATCTATAGAGACAGAGTGTGCCTTGGAACACTTTGTTCTTGCGGTTTTTGAGTGCCTAAAAAGGCTCTTGGGGGCCCCAAAAACGTGTTGCAAAAAGATGACATTCAAATGATATAAAACGTCGCAGAAAATCATTGGTTTTCTGTTGTTGTTCACCCTTCAAACAACTTCGCGCACACAAATTTCAACCTGTAACCCATATTTACCATGCGCAGCAACAACACAAGGTAATTCATGCTTCGTGCACTTTAAAACCACTATGTATCACTTCTCTGCCACACTAATAACTTGCGCGGACTACCTTTGTGTCACGCGCCAATATCCACCGCGTGCAGATTCGGTTCTTGTACTATTACCTGTTGCGTGAAATTTTTGTATCACACGATGATATTTCACGTGCAATCCACTCTACGCGTTGCATCATGCTAGATTTTAGTACGTCTCCACCGCGCACCAAAACTCTGTGTGCACCACTAACTAAACTGTCGCGCGACAACATATACCCTCATTGCATGCGCACCAACAAAACTTCTCTACGCTCTGCCAACATTGTGCACACCACGCACATCATTATTATGTGTGTGCATGCCGCACAATGCTAAATTTAACGTGAGCTCCTGTACACAACATTTTTCCACACGGCTCTGATATTTAGCGTGCACACCCGCACACTAACATTTTTCCACGTGGCACCAAAATTTAGTGCGCGCACGGGCACATTAAAATTATTCCACGCCATGCCAAAATTTACCATGCACACCAGCATGTCAACATCTTGTCGCATTGTGTCGAATTTTACCTACCACAAGCTTTTCACTGCTCCTCATGCATTTTTAGTGCACACTCATTTTTATGCGCATCAATTCCTTGTGAATTCCACTGCATAAATCGGGGCTTTTGCTTAACGTTTTCCCCAATTTACCATAGACATTCCACAACTATGAAAATTGCTCAATTTCACCCCGTTAACACCCATTCGACCTATGCAACAACAAATCGTTGTAGGTTGACATTTTTGGAACGGATTTTTCCCAAGCTCAAGTTACGAATTGAGAATTTTAATTACTAAATTCGCTCCATCTGTCATGGATTTACTGTAACTTCAAATTCGACCCATTCCAAGTTTGAATTTGCTAAAACAGATATTAAACCAGTAATATCTCACCACTTGGTCGAATTTCTCGATTTTCCCATGAATTTAACAACAGAAATTGGGGCTTTTCCCAATTCTGTGTCATTGTTTCTAAAATTTATCATGGACGTTCTCCAACTCGAAATTTGGCCACTTCAAAATAAATCCTCCGTGAAATTTCGCTTCAACTTAAATTGCTCGGCCCATCCAGGCTCAATGTTCAAAATTGAAGCTCTGATACCATATTGTAACATCCCCAGCCACCAATAGGTCAGGCAATGCCACTACTCAGATGCTTTACTTAGCTCTGATACCATATTGTAACATCCCCGGCCACCCATGCTAGGCCACGCTATGATTAAGAAACTCTTTTATTCTCTC
This sequence comes from Picea sitchensis, assembly GCA_010110895.2. Classification (NCBI taxonomy): domain Eukaryota; kingdom Viridiplantae; phylum Streptophyta; class Pinopsida; order Pinales; family Pinaceae; genus Picea; species Picea sitchensis. The sequence continues at coordinate 4,709 of SNQJ01S0273386.1, forward strand.
TGAAAAACATACTGTAACATACCCAGTATCCAACTGAGCTATGCCACATAAATTTTTAGAACTGCATGCAATTAAAATATATACACACAGAACTCTTGCAGAAACATATATGTAAAACATAAACAACCAAATACATCTGTAAATGCACAGATTCACACTAAAATAACAGTAAACGTATACATGTAGCATATACAGGAAATACCCATAAAAATAAACACGTAAATAACAAAGTAGCATGTAAATTTATCACCCAATTGGAACTTATCTTGGTAAGAGTGTCACCAACTGCGTGCAGACCTTCCACGAACCTCCTAGCCTTAGAACACATTATTCATCACTCTCAACAGTGAGTCACCCCCGAGCTAGGACTAAACTCCACCCAGGTAAAGGGATTCCTAACTAGGCTAAAGGCTCATATACACCAAGAAAGACTCTATCTCAGGTGCCAAATCAAACTAACAATCTGCAGTCCCTCATTCCCCACATACCTGTCCCACCCAGGAAGTGTGCCCCTTCTCTTCTCAACAATCCTTCGGCTACCCCACTTCCTTTCAGGGCTTCAACAACAAGCCAGACAGGAAGTCTCAGAGCATTGTAGCTACAGTTTAGCACCTTTAGGAAATCAATTCCCATCAATTCTCTCACTCAGAGAATTTCTCACGGGCCTGACAACCCACTTCTTCAGTCCATCTCCCAATCTATCCAAATACACCAACACAAAAATGGCTATGGATACAATTTCAGGTACAGTCATGAAGATACGAAGGATAGCTCAACAGCTGTGTGCATGCTCATGGATGATTGACTAGATGACTGAATGATGGAAGGAATCATGGGAAGAGCGATGGAAAAGATGGGAAAATGAACTAAGTCTCAACAATATGTATGCATGTCCCCAACTTGAAACTTGTCATGTTGGGAGCTACTTTGGCCCACTTGTCCCCGACTTTAGAACTTAGGATAAAATAACTATCCATACTTTATGATTTAAGAAATATGAATATAATATTCCATTTTGGCTTAAGCTCCCTAGCTTATCCCTTTTCCTTAACTTTTAGGCCCCTCCCTTTCCATAACCAGTGGAATTTAGTCCCCCATCGCTTTTATCGTGGTCGGTCTACACGCAGCGATGTATTTTATATTAATTATGAGACATATACAAAACTAGGCGCACTAGCCTTTAACATCTAGTCTCTCTAGCCTAATCATCCCAAAACTGGCTCACTAGCCTATAAGACAAAACATATACAAAAAGGCTCATTGGCCTCTCTATCGCGCGCACTTAAGATGTTGGGCGCGGTAACCTGGAATGTGCTCACTTCATCATTTTACTGTGAAGTACATGCGCGCACTACACCATGGAAGATGCATGCCAAAAAGATATAGAACAACTCACCAGCTTAAGTACATTATTACATTTACAGTTGAGTTCGACCTAGGGATATTACAAGGAGACACGACGCAAAAGTGGTAAAATATGCAGTAGTAAATAGTGCATTGTCCCACACGATGAGACTACTACCAGTATGAAAAGGATGGAAACAATAGTTACATGTGGATAAGTACAAGTCATAAAATGACATTTATAACAAAGCATAAAGTTGTTATAAGGTCCATTCATAAAGCCATCATAAAGACAAGGAGTAAAATAAAAACATCGCCGATACACATGACTAAGTGGTCGTACATGGAAAAAATATCATAATGGATTCATAAATAAAACACCATTAACAAAAGAACCTGTTACACTATGGGTGGATGAGGTAGGAGGGAAGGCATGAAGATTAGTGCACAACTGGAAACAGGGCATAAAATCAGTCAGGATTTCCAAACACAATATATTGTTGCTTAGCATTCTAGGAAAAATAGAGAGCATGGAGATAGAACGAGCTATAAAGATACAACACATGTTAAACACTACTTCACTACAGAAATAGTTCCACCCAGAGCTACAGGAGCAGCAACTTATTTACTAATGAAGACTCATAGTAGAGCACCAGAAGATAAACCAAATATTGAAGAAACCCTAGGTGCATCTTCATCAGAGTCGAGCTTTCCTCACAACTATATACCACCTAGAAAGGATGACGCCCCATGGGTCACATTGTAGAAGAATCCAGACTACAGGTTGGTGACTCTAGATATTCAAGAGGGATTGATCATTGACGAGGACATGTTGGGGAAGGTGTGATACGAAATTAGGAGTAGAATGAACTGATTAACAGACTGAATACAATAAACAAAAAGATATGGAGAACAACACGGATATCCAGTGAACAACATATTCTATTAAATAAATGAAATAGGATGAAACTGTAAAACTGTAGAACTGAAACAACTTGCTCGAATGGTGGTAGTTATCTCTAAAAAGAGATGTGGTTTCTACATGGTTATGTCTGAGCAGAAAGATTACAATGAGGCTCCAAAGGAATTTTTAACATTACTCGTGAATTCCAAAACCCTAGACATCCAAAAACCTAACCCTAGGAGGTGAAATGCCAAAAGTCATGTGGGCCCTAATGGGCAAGTTGGTACCTCAACTTCATGGGGTCTTAACTTTTGCATACGACCTCCATTTTAGGCGTGCGATAGCCCATTGGAAAGGTCTTTTTGATAAGTACACATTACATCGTCAAACTCTGACTTCGTCTACAATTTGACTGTGGAAATCCAAAAAAACATTGTTTAGGGCCCCAAAATGGCCCTGGAAGTATATACAGATGTGTTGACATGAAAACAACCAAAATAATCCATTTGGATTAGGTGGGAGGCCACCATTCTCCACCTGGAAGAAGTGTAGGGCTTCAAACAACCCCGAAAGTGTAGAACCTCCAATTACAAAGAAGTACAAAAGAACGTATTGAACTAAAAACTATCAAGAGGATCCAATTGGAATAGGTGGGTGGCCACCAATATCCACCTGGATCGGTCCTCCCCCCTTAGGAAGAAATGGTCTCCATTGTGTTGAGTTCCCCCATCAGGTGAGGAAAATTTTGTTTAATTTGGCTCTGGGTGAGCCACTTGCCTTGGTGTAGGAGTTACCCTTCCTTGAAAACCCGATAAAGTTGGATCCTCTGCTGGCGAGTTCCCTTGACTTGTGTGTCCACTATATGATCAGTGGATGCTTATTCCATGCAATCATGGTTGAAATCTGTTGGTGTCAGTTGTTATGCGATCTCTGAGGTGTCCAATAATGGTGGAAAATATGGCCGAAGGAGGTCCACATTGAACATTGGGTTCAAGCCAAGGAAGGGTGGAGTGTTGAGATCAAAATCATTGCTACCCATAGCCTTGGTGATAGTGTAAGGCCCATATAGAAGTGGGAAGAGCTCCCTATGGGGCCTTGTAAAATGCTATTTCTGCAAATGTAACCAGACCTTGTCTCCCACCTGAAACTGGTGCGGTACCTTGTGTTGATCATGGCACTACTTATACTTAGCATTGGCTTTCTGCACAATCTCATGGACCTGTTGGCGGATGTGTTGAATCTGCTCAATGAATCTGGTGTCTTTGTTGGTCTCAAACTAAACATGGGAAGAATTTGTCTGTGTGGTTGCAAGAGGTAGTGAAACCTCAATGGGACCCAAGGTTTGGAATCCCAGCCTCACCTGAAATGGGCTATGGTCGGTGGAGCTATGGAGAGCCTTGTTGTAACTGTGTTGAACATAGGGGAGACTCTCATCCCATGTACGTGTATTCTTAGAGTTGTACATTTGCAAGATGTGCACAATCATCCAATTGACGACCTTTGTTTGGCCTTCAGTTTGGGGGTAAAAAGCATTGGATTTAGTGAACTTGGTGTCCAACAGTGACCAGAGACTCGACCAAAATGTGTTTAGGAACCTGTTTTCCTTTCTGGAAATGATGGTATGTGGTATCCAAAAATGGACCCACACTCACTTGAAGAAGAGCTTGGCAGTATCTGTCATTGTGATTTTCTTCTTATAGGCTATGAGGATGGACATCTTCGAAAACCGATCAACTACCATAAATACACAATCATTGCCTTTATTCGTGGATGGAAGGATAGACATGTAATCCATCGATATGGATTCCCAAGGCTTCTCGGGAGTAGGAATAGGGGTGTATAATACTTTCTTCTTGATGGTTGGCTTGGAAATGGCACATGTAGTGCAAGATCTAATATAATTGTTGATATCTTGTCGAAGTTTTGACCAATAATTTTTTTTCTGTAGATTGGCCACTGTTTTCTCCATGCCAAAATGTCCTACCATCCGAATGTAGTGAGCTTCACATATCATCTTTGCACGCTCTCTTGTAGGAATACAGATATGGCCCAGATGGCATAACAGTCCATCCTAAATGTGAAAATTAGTGGCATTCACGCCTGTACCCAAGAGATGATAGGTGGTGACGAAGTCTGTATCTTGTTGATAAAGTTGGGGCCACTCATATGCCTCATGTCCACAGGAATGGAGCACAGTGGTGAGTGCAGCCACGGGAAGTTGACCAAGGCAGTTAGTGACACAATTTGTGCTCCCTGTCTTATACTTGATGTTGAGATGGAACTATTGCAGGTAGGTGGACCACTTCTGATGGTGGTCGTTCTGGAACTTTCCCTATGTCTGTATGAACTACAAAGGCTTGTGATCAGTGTGGATGATTATATCCTTTCCCCTAATGTAATGTTTCCATTGACGACAAACTTGTACAATGGAATACAATTCCTTGTCATAGTTGGGGTATTTCTGGACAGTATCTGAGAGTGTCTCACTATGGTATGCCACCAGATGACCGTGTTGAGTGAGAACTATGCCTACAACATATTCATATGCATCAGTCTCAATCTCGAACGGTTGTTTCAGATAAGAAAAGGAGAGTACTGGAGTTGAGCACAAGCAATGTTTCAGATCATCAAATGCTTGTTTTTATTCCTTTCCCCATGCAAAATTTTCCCTGCTACCACCCTTGGTCACTTGGTTGAGGGCCTATGCAATATGGGAGAATCCCAACACAAACCATCGGTAAAAGTTGGCCAGTCCCAAGAAGCTCTGAAACTCAGTTAGTGTGTTCAAGGTTGTCCAGTCATGGATGAATTGGATCTTAGCTAGATCAACGTGTACCTGTTGATATTATGGTAGCTGCAGGAGGTATTCACCTCCACGTGTAAACCTAATGAGAATAGAATATTCTAGGAAGCAAGAAGAAACCCTAATGAGTTGGATAATAACCCTAGAAGAGAATTCGGCTCAAGAGGATAATTTGTATTAGGTTATTAGCCTCCAAGAGAAGAAGTCGGCCAAAAGAAATATTATATACTAAGTAAATAGGCACCCAAAATGAGAAGTCCACCCAGGAAGTTAGCCAGAATTAGTATAAATACAGGAGGCCAATCTTCATTCTGGAAGGCATTCTCAAAATTGCAGAACAGCACTTCTGCACAATGCATTTGCCAACTTTGTGTGCAAGTTTGGAGGAGAGTTGTTGTTGCAGCTGTTGCAGCTAGGAGATTTCAATTTTAGCTTGGACTATCTTTTGGTTATGGTTTGGACTATCTGATCAGCTCGTGTTTGGTGCACTACCCTTTGTTTTTCTATATAGCCTAGGGTTTTCTTCCAGAATGATTCTTTTTCAAGATTAAGGTGCTCGGAGGGTGGCTTTGGCCTATGGTTGGGTGAAAATAGTGATATTGTTGATGGTAAAATGATCACATCCATTATATTATAATAGGTTATGGGCCCAAACCTCCTTCATTCAGTCTAACCACTGGAAGGGAGCATAGCCATAAGGATATTAAGCTTGTTGAAGAACTACCGCTAGGATTTCTAGCAGGAGCAGCCACCAAAGCACTGTCGCTAGGGTTACTAGCAGATGCAATTGTAGAAACCTTAATCCTCTCATTGAGGAACCTTAAGTGAAGGGATTGACCTAATTTCTGGATAGACCAGTGCAACCTATCCTAGCGCATCTCCTGGTACTCTCAGCAAGCCAAGACGTCAAGTTTGAGTTTTTTTTTGTAAAATCTAGGGTTGACCACGTCAAAGAAGCCATGACCTACTCCATGAAGTCATAAAAAAAGTTAGATGGAGATTCTAACTTCAGAGCATGGAAGACAAGGATTTACCTCATCCTTGCCAAGAATAAAGTGTTGGATATCGTGAAAGAAAAGATCGTGAAACCAAAGTTTGAAGAAGGAAAAGAGAAAGAACCACAAAACGTTGCAGTTATGGAAAAGTTCAAAGATGGTGACATCAATTCCATGAGTATCATAGTGGAATCTATAAAATACCACTTGACACCCTACATCTCCCATATTGACTCATCGAAGAAGATGTACGATGCCCTAACAAACCTCTTCTTAGTTAAAAACATTGGACAAGTAATGAGTCTGAAGAATGAGCTCCATGACATGAAGATGAATGACGATGACAGCATAACATAATACTTTGTGATAATATCCTAGTTAAGAGATCAACTAAAAGCTATTGAAGAGATCATTTCAGAGAAGGAATTGGTAAACATAGTACTCAATGGTCTTCCCAAGACATGGGATGCATTTTCCACAAGCATGAACACAAGGAACGAGTATCCTACATTTGACGAACTTTGGACTTGTTGTGATCAAGAAGAATCAAGGATCAGTGCAAAAGAGAAACCCCAAAAGAGGTACGATGATCAAGCCTTTACAACAAGATTCAACAATTTCATGAACAAAAGGAAGTTTGGTTCAAGGAAGAAGCCAAAT
>SNQJ01S0273388.1:0-11572 GCA_010110895.2 Picea sitchensis
AATTCCAAGCCATGTTAGACTTGACTGAAGGTACATCAATAGAGATATCATATTTTCATACTCAAGCACTGGAGGTAAATTAAAAACTATAAATATCCCAACAAGACCTCTTCATGAAGGTCGATTCCATCCAGAAATGCTACCAGGCAGTAGACCTTTCTCTAAAATATATTTATATTAAAGAAATGGAATATCACTCAGCTCGAGTTAAGTTTCAAGAGGTCATCTTATTGGTACCAAAGGATGATGCCTCAGATGTTTATCAGCTTTCTCTTTCGAAACAAACAAAAGGTGGTATAACTTTAAAGGCCTGGGAAACAAATCTAGCAGAAAGCAAAAGACTTTCCAGAGAGGTAAATGAAGCTTGTCTAGAAGCATTGTCTTCACTAGACAAAGGACTAATTGATTTTGAAGGAAATGTTATCTTTGAATCCTTGGGTCAAATTGATCTAGCAAAGAACCAGTTTAATTCCAGAACAAGGAAAGAAGAAGCTCTGATGGTCATCCAGAAAATGAACCAGATTGATCTCCTTCAAATAAATAAATGGATAGTAAACCCAAGCTTACAGTTATAGATCACATCTCAAGGAGATAAAAGGATAGAAGAAAAGTTTCCTCGGGTAGAGAGGAATTTATACACTTTCAAGGTGAAGGAAGCAAATGAGCCTTCAAGATTAGTGGTGCAAGTACTAAGTAAATGCATCCAATGTGTTGAATTTGGGAAAACAAGCACATCCGGAAACAAGTAAGGGGAACAATAACATGCTATTCACATATTTAAGGGACAGATGGCAGCAAACAAAACAAGCCAGAAATGAATGCCAAATCATTAAGAAGATCAGACTATAGTTGTACCCAAACTAAAGAATGAGGAGAACGCTAGTGGAGCTCTTCTGATTTTACATTTTGTTGCCTTATTCAAAATTATTTACTATTTATAATTATAAGAAGTCCAACCATTTTGAGTGGAGATAGTTTGTATAAATACATAGATTCAATGTTGAATAAGGGAAAACAAGCACATCCAGAAAAAGGGAACACACAAGCATATTCACATTTAAGGGACATGTGGAAGCAAACAAACAAGCAGAAATGAATGCCAAATCATTAAGAAGATCAGACTATAGTTGTACCCAAACTAAAGAATGAGGAGAACGCTAGTGGAGCTCCTCAGATTTTACATTTTGTTGCCCTATTCAAAATTATTTACTATTTATAATTATAAGAAGTCCAACCATTTTGAGTGGAGATAGTTTGTATAAATACATAGATTCAAGATTCATTCAAAGTTTTGGTTCTTGTCGACAGTAAATAGGTAGAAACTCTCCTATTTAGTAAGTATTAATACAAAATGCGCACAAAGATTCCAAATTCCTTTATTTTAGTTTGAGTTATGTGTTTGTTATGTTTTTCCATATCTTAGCATTTATTTATGTATTCTTTGATAAATGTTTGATTTCAATTTAGTATAACAACTATTGTAATCATATTTCATCAGTAACTTGTTAAGTAAGAAGTTTTTTCCTCTACATTTACTATGATTAAATCAAGACCTGCAAGTCAGGTGGATTACTGTATTTTACAGTTTATTCAAGGTTACAATATCTATTTCTTCCACTGAACAAGGTGAGACTCTTCAATAACTGATGCCTTGCTTTTTTTACAGTTTTTTAGTTTTCTCTCATACCATTCGATGTTGCAATATTTGACTTGGACACGAAATACAGCCTCTGTGTTGCCATACTATTAATTTCATTTAAGGATTTTTTCTCATATAAATAAGGTAGGAAAATCACTTTTAAAAACACTCTCATAAACTTTCTTGATGTCTGACATTATCTTTTGAGCCTTAAGTTTAATCTATGACCAACATCTTTTACGTCAAGCTCGGGGACATAGAAACAAAGTTATTTTTCCCTGGAAAATGACAAGGTAAGATTATATATTTGATAGTGAACAAAGATTGAATACATAAGGCTTATTTTATTTTTCACATGGTGACTCCACCGTAGAAAAAACTGGCATTATCCGGTCGAATACTTTAGAAGAAACAAGACGACAGGCGCATTCACACCTGTATCTGATCCCTAAAGGTTGTTGAAACCAAAAGGATACCTCAAATCAACCACTACATCAGCTGGTAAAATATACCAACCCAAAGCTTCACAGGTTAATACTAAAGTCCCAGTTGAAGAACCAAACCCTAAAGAGAGTTTCAAACTAACATCCTCTGCGTAGGCATCAACTGGTAAACCTGAGGTTAGATTTGAGAGCCCGGAGGAAATTGTACCCAAAATAAAGACTGATATTGACTCGACTGATACTCCTAAAGTTCTGAATGAAAGATCCCTCTCTATACCCACTATTGTTAATACCCTGTCGACTCCATCCTTGTCCAAAGTAAAGGTTTCAGTTTTACAAAACCCCGAAGAACATATTTTATACCCTGACTCATTTCCTATCGGTTCACCTATTTACACATCTTAGGCATGAGGAAACCGGTCCTCGCTTTTCCTCCCTTCATAATTTTCATCTTTAACAGACCTTTTTCCAGAATTTCCCTTCACCTCATCCCTAAGAAGAAAGGTCATCCTTTTTCTCCTTTGAAGTTTTAAAAAACCCTCTTTTTTCTCAAAGATCATCCTTTACACCTTCAATGGTTGTTGTTGGAGGAGGTGGTGCCGAAGGAGGAGTATCAGGTGGAAAAGGTCAAGGAAAACTCCCCACTCTAGAATGGTTGCTACAGAAGCATGACATGTTTTGTGTTCCTCCTTCTCGTCCTGCGTGTTTTGCCTAAGAATTATATGAAGAACTTACCAAAATTTACAGAAGAAGGATATTTAACCAATGAGAACATAAATTTTTTCGATCAGTTCGTTGATATCCATGGCATTGAGCATGAGGATGTTTACTAAAGTATTTTAGTGCAAAATTTCGAAGGGCAGGTAAGGACTTGGTTTCGAGGACTCTCAGTAGGATCCCTACGGTCATGTGATGACCTAGAGAACATTTTTTTAAGATAGTGGGGAGAAAAGAAAGACTATCTTTATTATTTGACTGAATTCAAGGCTCTAAGAAAAAATAATTATGAGTCGGTTCTCGAATTTACCCATAGGTTCAACAAGTTGTACCATAAAATCCCAACCGAAGTTAAACCCTCTCAACCAACAAAAAAGGTAAGTTTTGCGTACTTAAACCCATATTTTTTTTTACTTTTAAGGGAAAGAAGATCTACCAATTTGGCAGAATGCAAGATGATGCCATAGAAATTGGATCCTCAAATATGATGGCATCTGGTAAATTAAAATCCAAATTTGAAACATGAACCAGAGAACCTAAACGTTTCAGGGAACAAGAAGGGATCCTTCGATCTCGAAGTCTGCATAAGAAAAAAATGGATGACATGGCTAAGATAATCAAAGATTTTTCAAACACAATATATAGAATGGAACTAGACCAAGCCAAACCGGATCTCGATCACTAGAAATATTTCAAGAGAAATCCTAACCCCTAGACCCAGCAAAGACAAGTAAAAATGAAGATAAAAAATCCAAGCCCCTTTCAAGACTGAAACATTTATGCAGAGGGATGATATGAAAATTATGAGGAGTTAGAAGAGGGTGATCTAAACAACCTCAATGATGATGACCTCTTAACTAGACATGACTATGAAAGTCTCTCAGACGAACCATTGTTTAATAATGAGTAAAGTATAAATAATTTGGGAGAATCTGCATATCAAGAAATCAACAACTCCATAATGGTCTAACTTCAACATAAGTATAATCTAAGGCCTAGGAGAGAAAATCCCACAAACGCTCCAAATAAAAAAGATTTTATCAAGAAATAAAGCAAACAAGGCAGTTGTTACTAAACCACTAACTGAAACACAAGCTACCCGAACAAAAACAGTTGAAACAAGAGAAACACAAAATAAGAAAATGGAGAATATTGAAACACAAGCTCCAACCAAAGAAATCGAAAGAAAAAACCGAAGGTTTTAATTTAGAAAATGAAATAAAAAAGATTAAAATCCCCATGCCCCTATATTTGACCTTGCCAAGAACTGATTTATAAAAAGATTGCTAAATGGGATAATTTTTCTTAATTTGAAATTCATGTGGATGTTATCAATCTACAAGATGAAAGACCTATGATTATGTTCGGTCCACACATCAAAAATACTAAGGATTCAGTTGCTCCATTATATATTAAATTAACTATGCATGACCACTTACTTCATAACTACATGTATTAGATTTTGGGGCCTCCCATAATTTCTTGTTTAAAGTTATCATGGGAGAAATTAAATTAAATTACTAGACCTTATCAAGACCCGTACTCATTTGATTTAAGAAAATTTAAGTGTCATGGTATGATCAAAGACTTGGTAGTAAACCTTGCTCAGATCCCCGTGAAAAGTATCCTTATGGATGTGGTCATTGCTGACATCCCTGCCAAGTACGACATGCTTCTATCAATGTCCTGGGACACAAAATTAGGAGGATCACTTAAACTAGACATGACTTATGCTATGATCTTGACTTTTGGTGGACAATTTACTCGACCGTATTTATCTAATCGGGATACATTGTAAGTGACCCCCAGAAACCAAATAATTACCTAGTCTATGTTGTCGATCGTACTTAGGAAATTTTATTTTATCAATAGATGATGATTTCAAGAACAGAAGAAGAAAATAAAAATAGAAAACAAAGAAAAGTGTGAAATATAGTAGAGAAGGAGTATGGAAAATATTGATGGTGCTTCATCCTAATGAGGGGACAAAATACCGGAGTGTTATTTATTTCACCTTGAGATGAGTACATCATCCCCTTTTCATACAGATTACATTGGGAAAATGATTATACAAATAATGTCTATGAGTATGAATGCTCTTGTCTTAGGATTAGAGGTCGCCAAGAAGCTAAAATTGAACATCATCTACTAGCTTATGTGATGTGATTATTGTGAACAAATAAAGAAGCAATATCAAGCCAAACATCCAAAGCTAAGGTCATACAAAAACTGCACCTGAGATTTGATAGAGAATTTTCCACTTAACATGCATATTCCCAGGATAGAAAATCAGCAGGCAGATTCTTTATCCAAAGTAGCTGCGATGTTTGTTCCACCTATTGTCCTTGTCATATCGAAATGAGACATGGACCTTCAATCCCAAATAATGTTCAACACCTGCAAGTCTTTGAAGATGACAAGCATATTAAAAAGTTCCTAGAAATGGTTGATGAATTCTCTAAGACTCATATAGATCAAGAAAATAAATGATCCTTTTTGGATCATGTAGGAAGGTGAAAACCCCCAAAAGTTCCAAGATAAGATCAAAAATCACTGATACTCTCTGTTTTTGAAAACTTCCATCCCAGAGGTGGTCCGATACCTTTAGAGATATTTTTTTGACCAAGATGATATACCCTTGAAATATACCCTACAAACTCAACCCAAGGAGGTTGAAGACTGTGATATAGGAACTAAAGAGGATCCTAAATTGGTCAATATATCTAAATAACTTCCATCCCAAGTGAAGAATGGCATGATTGCAAGTATAAATATATCTTTAATGGTCCTATGATGATCTAATAACTTATGATACCTATGTAATTGAACATAAGAATCCTCTGAAGCATGCATCGCTTTAGGCAGAAGTCGAGACAAATAAATCCCATCCCTCTTGACAAAGAATAGAAAGGGAAGTCAAGAAGCTTCTAGACGCAAAGATTATCATCCCACTTAGGTATTCTAAATGAGTAGCAAATTTGGCACCTAATGAAGAAAAGTGAAGAGATAAGGTTGTGTGTAGATTTCTGTGAATTTAAACCTGTCATCCCTCAAGGACACCACTTCCAAAATGGATCACATGTCCTTGGAAAAAGTAGTCGAGCTAATGTATCGTCTATAATCATTATTTTTCCAGATATAACCAAATTGTTGTCCACAAATATGATAAAGAAAAATCGACTACTATTCATGGGGTACCTTCATGCATGATAAAATGTCATTTGGTTTGATGACGATGGGATACTTTCCAAAGAGTGATGGATATAGGTTTCATCGGTGAGAGAGATAAATATTTTGTTATTTACTTAGGTGATCTAACAGTCTTCTCAGATTCTAATGCTGAACATCTAGTGCATCTCAAACAAACCTTCCGTAGGTGCAAAAAAATTGGTTTGTCTCTATACCCTAATAAGTCTCATTTTTCTATGCAAGAAGGGAAAGATTTTGGTCAGAGTAATTTCAAAGGATGGAATCATTCCACTCCTAAGCGATTCGAGGGTTATTAACATCGAAACATTCCGTAAATAAGAAAGAAATCCAAGATTAAAGGGAAGATCATTTTTGAGGCGATTTATTCAAACTTCGCTTGAAATTGTCAAATTGATTAATGATGTGTTACAAAGACAAATGAAATGAAATGGACCATCAGATCTAAAGCATCATTCGAAGAAAGAAGAAATATATAAGCCGGCGCCAGCTTTAGCTGGGGTCCAGACTACACTAAGGAATTTGTTCTTTTCTTTTCAGATATGAACATATCATCATATGTACTCCGTAAAGAATGAAGAAGGTTTCAAACAACCAATAGTCTCGGACTCTCAATTAAATATGATATATACTACAAAGCAAGCTTATGTAATGGTGAAGGCTATCAAATCTTTTCGTGATACATATGTACTCCATTCCAAATAATCGCTTATGTGCCAACAAACGTTGTCAAAGATATCTTGGTACAACCGGACAGTGATGGTAAGAGAGGTCATTGGTTAGCTAAAATTCGAGAGTTTGATCTAGAAGCAAAACCAACCAAGTTAGTCAAAGGTCGTGGCCCTGGCAAAATTGTTAACATAATCAAATTTTAGGGCACTCGATATAAACCACTTGGAATCACACAGATATATCCCAGATTTAGAGGAAATTGATGATCAAACCCCTACAGTATAGATTGAAGATAAATTTTCTTCCTTTGACTGGTATCGCGATATCGTTTACCCTACCTCCTTACCCTTCAGTGCCTAAGTGACATGACTCCATCCAAAGCAAGAATGTTGAAGCTACACACAGTTAAACACTGTATTATTGAAATTCGCTTTATTGGAAAGATCCTCTAGGTTTCTTTCTATGATGTTTAACAAAACCTAAAACAAAAATGTCATAACAAATTTCAATTTAAGGAGTGTATGGCACATCACTGAGGGAAACAACCTACAAGATTTTAAGAGTTGGATATTATTAACAAAGTTATTTAATGATGAATGCCAAGGTCGAGCTTGTAACCCTTTAAGCCATCAGCTCTTGGTAAGCAAAAGATCCCTGTACTACCTTTAGTCCCAATCAAAACAAAGGCTCCTTTTCAACAATGGGTCTTGGACTTCATCGTAGAAATCCATCTACAGTCAAGCACCCAACATAAATGATTTTGACTACTACCATTTATTATTTCTACCTAAAAATGGGTTGGAAGTCTTTGGGTAATGGTCTTTCGGAAATATAATAAAGAGTTAACTTGCAAATCCATGAAGCATTAAAATGTTGAAATATTAAATCTACATTAATTAAGTTAATCTTGGTTAAAATATAGTTAACGACTTTTCACTTAGGAATTCGTACATTTACCTTTCGTCACATCCTAAGATATCCAAAGTCCGAATTTCTGAAATGCTTGAACTTAAATGTAATTAATTAAACCCTAAAAGTGATTATCAATAATTAAACTTTTCATCAGCTTCGAGTTTCGGGGATTTCTTTTCAAGATAATTTTAAAAACCCCGAAGTACCTAATTCAAGCATTTGAAGTTAAACATGATTAATTCATATTTTAAGAAGGATTATCTCATAATTAAACATCTGCGGATTCACAATTCGGGAAATTTCAACTTGTTTCATCCAAAATTCCCGAACACGAACCTCCGAACATTAATTGCATTTATCACAAATCAACGGTAATAATTTTTAGCATGGATTGTGGATCGCTAGGTATACTTATCTCATTAAGGTTAATAAATTTGTCATCGATAAAGGTATACTCGAATCAATGCACACGATGTGAATACAAATGCCTGATTTTGAGTTTCATTTTCATCTTCCGCAAAGCAGTAAGTTTTATTCGACTGAGAAGCTCACGCAATTCCTCCGCAACATATATCCAGTTCTATTTCTACATTCAAGGTTCACATGAAAATGATGCAAGAAGACCTATGCAAAATTTAGTGAAGGTGCAAAACCCCGGAATAATGGATGTTTTGTCGATACCACACCGCGAAAGCCAATACCGGCGACTGTGGAAATATTGGACACAAGTGTTCGCGATTTTGGAACATGAGCTTATAAATTGCCCAAAATATTCCGGCGATGAAGTGGACGATACTCACGGAGATAAACTCAGGATTATAGCCCAGTATGAGCTTCACAAGATAGTTGTGTGGCTAAGGCTCATGTTGTATAACGACATTATAGGTTGGGCCCTAGAAAACATCGACATCCAAACAAGGAGCCGCTTTTCAACTCTTCAAAGGTTGTTGTTGGTATTTCCAACCATAACATATGCAATTAATGTATAAGATATCCCTTAATTTTAAATATAATCACAATGTTGATTTCCTGCTAAAGTTTGAACAACGGGAATGTATACAATATGACAAAATATATCATGATATAATCAAGTCCCCGGTGGGGTCACCTTAAAAATTCGTAGCCAACGCCATGGCATTTACGCCACAAAGCATCATTGGATACTCATATATGCTTTATGTAGCCATGATGTTATGTAGGTTATTTGGGAAGAAAATTCCCACCCATTCTGGCATGGGTGCCACTATGCACTAGGTGGTCGGTTATTCTTTCTTCAATTAGCAATATGTTGTCGGATAATCTAGTCAAAGAAATCACCGAATACAAATTGGATAAATCAAAGGGACAAGCTCGGGCCTTCTAAGCATGTTCCAGATATATTATGGAGGCCATATGCTTCATAACCCTTTTCCCTCTAATGAATTGGAGCTGGACCCCAAATCTCACTGAGCCAATACATATTTATCATTCCAAACCGTGGGAGGAAAAGGCCAAAGATTTCTTCTACCAAATATGCCATAATGTAGTATTGTCGGTCCATATAGCTTTATATGTTTGTCCACCCCCTCGAATTTCGCATTTAATCATGGGAAATTTGGGCAAAATAGCAGATTGGTTCATTGGCGAAAACTTCTCTTACATCATGGTTTTCGGATGTTCACCTTCCACTCTACTTCCTGTTTTTACCAAACCACTAGCAGTATGTCGAAGTAGCTTATCAAACAAAGGATGGGGGTACCGCCAGGGAGTCAAAGCGTACCTAGTAAAAGGTATGGCCTACCTTCCTCTCCAGGTATGTTTTCACTTTTAGACTTCAGTCACTCCAAAGTGTGGAAGTTGCATATTTGGAGGATGTCAAGTTGGTTTACATTGGACTTAAGAGGCACCACCCTCACGTAATCGTGCGTGGAAACTCACCTAGCACAATAAAACATGAAGAGATATGTGCATGAGAACTCTCCACATGATGAAGTATTCAGGGGGGTCAGGTCCTACGAGGAAGTGATGAACATAGTCCAAAATTTGTCCCTGGATCAACAGGCCAATTTCTAAATTTTCCAGAGACACGCATCTAAAACAATCCTGTCGAAGTAACATTGTGGAGAATCAGCCACTTTTGCTCAGTGCAGAAGTCCCTATTTCGTGTTTTGAGACAGGGAGCTCTGGCAAACAAGATATTGTGGAAAACCCAAAGAGCACCGATATTTTAATGTAGGAAGTGGAAGCTTCATTATCAAACCCACTAGGCCCTCAAGCAAAGGCTCGGATCGAAGCTTTTCTAGAGCAAGGGAAGGATACATATCCTTCTACACCAACCACATCTGTTGTCAATACTACTGAGCAACAATCATCTATAGAGATAGGTTCTCCTATTAATTCATTGACTTTTACATAATATAAACTTAGTTCCAAAGTCATTTTTATAAGTGATTCGACCTCTAATTTTTCCAAGAGATGCCTCCTTCAAAAATTTTATTTAGCAAGAAAAGGAGGGCCATCATCAAATGAGAAACACATAAAAAAGATGGAGAGATAGTCAAAAGGCAAAGGATGGTGTACGATAGACAAAACCAAGATGATATAGAATTTGCCAAGGAAGTTGCAGGATCGTTGGGCACTTTCGCCATCAGCAATCAATGGTTTGTAGAAAATTTGGCTAAGCAACTAAAATAGAGAGACCAATTGGTATGGAAGTTGCAAGATCAAATAATGACCATGGAATAGAATTTGAAGAATAATATGAACCGATATTTTGAATAGATTAGAGCTTATGACAAACATCAAATTCAACAGCTACAAGGTAACCTTGAAGAGCTCCATCGGAATTCACAAGCCAACAGAGGATTGGTCACTCAACAAGAAGAGTTAATAAAATAATTTTAAGCCAGGTTAGACTTGACCGAAGGTACATCATTAGAGATATCATCTTTTCGTGACTCAAGAACTTGAGGTAAATGAAAAACCATAAATAGCCCAACAAGGTCTCTTCATGAAGGTCGATGCCATCCAAAAATGCTACCATGCAGTAGACCTTGCTCTAAAAGATATATATATTAAAGAAAGGGAATCTCGTTGAGCTTGAGTTAAGTTTCAAGAGGTCGTCTTATTGGTACCAAAGGATGATGTCCGATATGTTCATCGGCTTTCTATTTCTGAACAAATAAAAAGGTGATATAGCTTTAAAGGCCCGGGAAACAAATCTATCAGAAAGCAAAAGACTTGCCAGAGAGTAAAATAAGCTTGTCTAGAAGCGTTGTCTTAACTAGAAAAATGACTAATTGATTTTGTTAAGCCCTATTGGCTCATTACCCCTTAATTGGGGCATATTATATTAGTAATGTTATTTTATTTTATGTCACTTTTAGCCATTAGTTGTAATTATACCCTCCTAGTCTCCTATATATACCAAGGAGACATTTTCATTTTGAATCATCTTGGTACTTGAACATTTAAGTGGGGTAAAAGGAGGTTGCCCCCTCGAAGAGGCTTATTATATGAAATTATCTCTTTTTCAAGGCGTTGAGTACTTTTTCTGAGGTTTTTCTATGCTATATTGGTATTTGGTTCTTAACATATGGTATCAAAGCTCAAGGTCTTCGGGTTTCGCTTCTACATCTGAAACACCTTGGAATTTTCACTATAATTTTTTTTCTACAATGTTTCAGAAGAAAGGGCTTGGAGAATATTTAGTAGACGGGTCGAGGTATGTTGGGTTCAAAATTCATCTCCTGAGGCATTATACTTTCGGAGATACAACCTATACAAGATAGGGTTCTGGAATCATCCTGAAATGAGTCATTGCGGAATTTTCGCTATAATTTTTTTTTCGTAATGTTTCGGACCCTAAACTTCGGAGGATATTTATAGAAATTAGTAAGGTATTTGTGGTATAAATTTCAGCTTCTAGGTCATCTCAAATTTGTAGATACACCCTGTGTAAGATAGGGTATCTGACTAGTCCTATTGACTAGTCTCAAGAAGG
>SNQJ01S0273389.1:0-11572 GCA_010110895.2 Picea sitchensis
GACTATTATATCTCCATACCAGGGGTCTGAATATGAGATCAAAAAAACATTGTCTTTAATAAGCGATTCTTCAGGAGTGACATCACTTGATTCGACCGGAAGTTCCAAAATAAGTTCCACAAAGACCACTGAATTTTTGGATTTCACGGAAACAAAATCCAAGTCAAATTCCTAGAGGATAAAAATCCATCTACTGATCTTTCCGCCAATGACTCATCCTATCAACACGTATTGAAACAGATTCACAATGACAATGATGGTGGTCTTGCAAAGCAGGATATAATGATGGAACCGCTAGACAACATGCACTGTTGCCAATGCAAGCTTCTCAATATAGGAACAGTTGAGTTTCGGACCAACCAGGCTTTGGATCAGGTAATAAGTTACGTGCTCTTCAAGAAAATCATCCTCTTAAACCAAGAACATACCGATTTTCGACTCTGCAATGGCCAAGTACAATAAGAAATATTTATTATAATTGGGGGTCTCGAGCAGAGGGGCATACATGAGGGCACGTTTCAACACTTCGAAAGAGAGCTGAGCGGCTTCGTCCCAACAGAAAGGGACTCCCTTCTTCAATAAACGCATGAACCCTTTAGTGATATCGACATGTTTTATGATAAAACGTCAAAGAAAGTTTTCTTTCCCCTATAAGATTTGAAGCTGGTGTATTGTGCACGAGGGAGGCAACTGAACTATTGCCTCAACCTTAATAGGATTGACCATGATCCCTATTGTCAAAAATATGAAACTAAAAGATGACCCGACTTCATGCAGAAACTGCATTTGTTAGGATTCAAACGAATCTGATAGTAGCGACATCGTTCAAAAATTAGTTGGAGCTGCACGGGATGATCAACTCTCTTAGGACATCGTGATGATAGATCATCGAGATAAGCATTGACTATATGTCTAAGGTCGTGGAAAGAAAAATACATGTCTCACTGAAAAGTGGCTCCATCATTCTTCAGGCCAAAATGCATCTTTCGATAAGAAAATGTGCCCCATGGACAAATAAAAGTTGTTTTATGCTGGTCTTTGGGTTTTATCTGAATTTAGCTATATCCCGAAAAACCATCCATGAATGAAAATACCTCACAGACTACGCATTCATTGAAAATATGATCAATGAATGGGGTGGGGAAATGATCCTTTGGACAGGCCTCATTAAATTCATGGAATTCCATCCACACATGAATCATACCCTGCTTTTTGTTAACTAGAACGAGATTTGACACCCATTATGTCAACTATACAGGGTAGATAAAACCTACTTTAAGCAGTTTCTCTACTTCAGCCTTAATAGTTTCCACTTTCCGAGGATTCACCAGACAAAGATTTTGTTGGACCGACTTGGAATTACGATAAGTCATTATCTCATGTTCAACTATTCTTGGATCAATGCTTGGCATTTCCTCATAAGACCAGGCAAAAACGTTGCGGAATTCCTTAAATAAATCTGTATAGATTCAAATCTCCTCGAGGGTGAAGTTTGCTCCGATGAAAACATTCTCCATGACGCTAGGGGTTTTGGAGATATATATAGGTATTGTTTCAGCGATACTTTCCATATTACCCTTGGCATAAACTGTGTGCATAGCCAGAGGATTAACAATACAAGACCTGTCTCTAGTCATAGTGAACACGAATTCACCTTCCTTTATTCTTCTCAACTCCGGGAGGAAATAAGATCTGTGATGGAGATGATCCTAGGGTCTATCTAGACTAGTCAATGCCTCAAGAATCACCTCATCTGAGGGCAAGACCAAGTCTAAATAATAAATATTGGTGAGGGAACCTTGAGCCCAAATAGGCTCAAGAACTGGATTTAACTCCTGTGCAGGAGTCTGATCGGGGTTGGTCGAAGCTTGCTGGACAATACTGTATGAAAATTCTACCACGAAAAAGGGCATAGCCATGAAAGGATGCCCTGTCCATTCCATCATAGTTGATGGGGAAGGAAGAGTCCACGGACCATGAAATTAAGTCATATGGAACGATGACACTTGAAATATTTCATCCCTAGGCTAGTCGGGGGCAACCAATATAAACTTGACATTGTCGGAAGGAGGCGGGTAATCAAAAGTACCCATCAACGGTGGGCACAAACCAACCCCTACATTGACGATGTCAGGCTAAGGGTTATCAATCATCGGGACCGTGGATGCCCCTGATGAGGGGTCAGACTGGAAGAAGGACAACTGGTCAATGGTTATGATTCAGCCCTCGTGTAAAAACAACAAGACCCGAAAAGTTGTGGCAACCACTGCATGCATTGCATAGGTCCAACTCCTTCCTAATAGAAGGTTGTAGTCAAGAGGTGCATCGACCACTTCAACTTCAATGCACACGATCTTTCCTCCTAACTGCACGGGGAAATAAGGGATGATTCCATGTGGTCTAAAAGAATGACCGTCGAAAGAAATAAGCATAGTGGGTGATGGAGACAAAATGGGTTGGCCAATGGACTTCCAACACACCAATGACATCACGCAAGTCGAGACACCCGCATCAACCATCATATAGAAAATATTACAAGTAAAATATTTAGTGGGGTGAGCCACTACTATCTAAAACACGATGTGGTAAGGGATATGAGGTTTCAAGTTGGTCATATCAAGCATGATCATTCCCAGATTTCAAGTATCTGCAGATCCTAAGGTAGATAACAAATCCTTTCTCTCCGAAGGGTAGCTCTGGAGGACTTCCAAAGAAGACGTCACTCAAGGGGATTGTGACAAATCCTCCACCACAGAGTAGTTTTGGATGACCCTCACGTATGGATTATGATAAGCTTTCTTGAATGCCCCTTTTGGGATGTGTGTCATTGTTTCGTCCAATGTCTTCTCAATCTAGAGAGGAATTGTTGGGTTTGTGGATTCTTTACCCTTTTTGGCATATTCCGACATTCTTTAATCATGTGCCCTTGTCACTATATAAGCATCACCTTTCATCATATAAACATTCATGGTTGAAGGATTACTAGAAGATGCATGGGGTCCCTGACTGCCCCCATCCACACTCAAAGAGGCTGGAGTCATATTTTTCCCATGTGAAAATGGGTTCGTTAACACAACAGGATGTTGTTGCACCAATAACTTCTGGGCCTCAGCAAGTTGAGGGCACAGGTGAGTCAGATGGTCCTCCGTGCAAAGGTTACACAGATACTTCGACTTTCTCTTCTCTATGTTTCCCCCGCCAGCATTATTGTTGGGTTTATTATCCCCCTTACCCCTCCTGTTTTGCTATTTTTTCTTTCCTTCAGGTTGTTGTTTGGCCTTCAGGTTCGTCATCTGCACATTGTGTACATACAACGACTGGGTAGGGGGAGCAGCCAAACTAGAGGTTTGGCTGGCCACTGTCTATTGTATCGACAATTGTTGTGATTGATTGGATAGCTGATCAGTGGACTTTGCTTGTGCTGAACGAACTATAACATTGACATGTGGTCCTTAATTTTGTCTGGCCTTGTCAAGGATAGATCATGGTGCATCTAGAAAAATCTCATAGAGTAATCTAGTCTGAGAGTTAATCAGTTCGAGCTGGTGAGCTCTCATTATCGCCTCCTCCTTTGAAAACACTCATGAAGTTGCAACATCCTCGGATAACTGAGGTACCAAGACTTCAGGAACCACTCCAACAAGAAAGACGATGGGACCTGTACCTTAATCAAACTCTTCTGACGCCACCATTCTCGGATGTGATCCAAGATATGATCGGCCTTAGTCTTCTCAAAGTTAGCCATCAATTCGGTGCCAACATCATATCTCACGGGTAGTTGGAAATGGTTTAGGAAAACCATCGCCAAATCGCTAAAGTAAGAGTATCTTGAGTGGTCGATATCGATGTACCATTTTGTGGCACCCCCAATAAGAGTGCATTGAAACAGGCGCAACTTTATAGAGTCATCTCACAACGATTTTGATGAACACCATAGGTGGAAATTTGTCACGTGATCACCTGGGTCTTCGCCAGGCTTGCCCTCGAATTTTGGGATATCAGAGGGAAACTTAGTCGGCATGGGAGGCCAACGTGGATCATGACAAATCAGGTCGTTAAGCAACTTTGACAAGTCTTGCAAGTGTAACGTTGCCAAAAACGGTAGTTTAGGCTGGGTATTATGTACAGGAAAAAGGGAGCCTGGAGTTTGAATGGCACCAGGTTGCCTGGAAAAGTTGGGTTATTGCCCAAGGTTCTGGTAGACACCATGGCCTTGACCAACATATGGAAACTGTGTTTTTTGGGACATCATTGGTTGATTCCCGTAATTGGACGTCGAAGGTTGGGTGGGGATTTCTTCTTGCATTGTGTTCCAAAGATTATGGAAGGGGTTTCCCCCTGTCAATCCAATGAGAATAGGTATTGAGCCTTGCCCAGGTTTCAATTGACTATGGAAGGGGTTTCCCCCAGTCGGTATCCCTAACAAGGTAACTCATCCCTGCCAAGGATTCCAAAGTCCTTGTGAGGAGAAAACTCTTGTATTTTCCCCTTGTGTAGAAATAGTACCCAACATAGGATTATATTGTCCAAAACAAGGATTGCCCCCAACCAAGACGGTAGCTGACAAAAAATAATTATTACCAAACACGTTGAAAAGAGAGAACAAAATTGAACCCACCAGTGTGGTGTAAGAAGATAGTCCTAGACTGCTTGCTCCAAACAAGTTGTAGTTCATGTTTGGCCCGACGGATGGATGAAAAGTACCACTTAGCGAGGGGGACGAAGAAGGTATATGACCCCCACCATAAGGGATAGGGTTATAGGAGGCTGAGGTGCCCCCCATGGACCCTTGCAAGGGAGCGTTTGAGCTCCTTGCCCCCATACCCATGGTCTATACGGTGGAGTAGGTAAGGATGGAGTTTGTATCAAAGTCGGGCATCCCATATGAAAATGGAGGGCCCATCGCACTATGTATGAACGGAGCAGTGGTCGTCACAGATGATGGTATCGGAACACTACCTAAAGTAGAGGTGGTCGAGACCATTGTGGTCTGGACTGGTTGTTGGTGTCTAAAGGTGTCCTAAAAACAACCTTAGTTTAACATTAATTTGTCAACCCAAAGATTCGTCTTTTATCTCAAGAATATCAGCAAAGTCTATGAAGGTAGCTTGTGAAGGCTAAAATCGTGTAACTAAATCAAATCTGACTTTATCAACAATCAAGTTCCTCAAATGTCCACTAAAGATTTTGTGAATTGAAATCTGATTACTAAAATGTTGTAGAATAGAAGGGAACTAATTAATCTATTGAATTCACTTATCTGAAAAGAAGTAATTGAATCTACGTAAAGATTTGCAGAATTAACTATCAATTATGAATTGAATTACTGGAATGGAAATAGTGAATTACTCTATCTGTGGAAAGAAACAGTTATTGTAATCTAGTTGAAAGGGATAGCTAATGTAACTTTACCGAAGGGAACAACAATCGTAAATTTAACTGAAAGGAACATCAATGGTAATCTAATTGAAAGGAACAACAATTGTAAATCTAAGTAAAAGGAACAATGCATATAAAATTATGAGGAACTATCAAGCAAAAAACTACAGAAATGGAAATCAGAATGGCAATCATTAATATTGAGGGAAATATTTATCTTCTACACGCAAACAACATAAAATCATTAACACACTTATGCATTCATCTTAGCTATTTGTGAAAGGAGATTTGAATCACAAAACAAAAATCGAACTTCAAATTGATACAATTACAGAAAGAGACAGTAACTCCTTCAGAATGGGCCCTCGGTCTTCAGAAGTACTACTATGAGAAACTCATAATGCAGAAATGGTGAAGACGCTCAAAACTTTCATTGATTCCATAGCTGGTAAAACATTTACAAAAACTGCTTGTACAGAGCAATTCTAAGTTCTGAATACTTGAATGCGATTTTTTTTATATCTTTTTCTAGATCTATTACCCTCTTATATATTACAATAATCTGGGTAAATCAAGCTATCTTGAGGATCGAAAGATTCTCAGGATTTATTTATTATTAGAAAGTTACAATCGATTGTCTTCAAAACTGATTTGCGCCTAAATGTATTCAACCTCCAATAGCTTGCGCATATCCAAGATCTCTTTGGCTATCTGAGGCTTGACAGTTATTTATCCAAATCTGCAACAAAATCAAACAATTCCAATCGTAATTTAGAATCTATTTAATAAAACTTCAGTAATAAAAGGCTCCCTACTTTTGACTTCACTAGGGGATGCATCCCACTTTACCTTAGAGGCAGCAAGAGCTTCCTCTTTGATTTATCTAAAACACTCAATACCTGAACATATGACTTGTAGATGGATAGGGGCTAAAGAATTCACAACCCCCTCTCTTTTCATGAAGGTTTTATGTCACATAATGGATGGAAAGGACTTTGGGGTCTCCCCTCTGATCCAGAGATCTAACCTTGTTTCCCTCTTCATGAATATTATGTAAGATTTACCCCATCTGACTTGGTTTTTAGCAAATGACAGAAATGCCTGAACTTGTATGTCTCCTATGAAGGGACCAGAATTATCTTTTCTATCTTCCTCCAAAATGAAATTATGGAAGTACAATTCACACAGAAGGTACTATACCTTCTCTTCCTGATATTTGAAACATGAAATAAACTCAGGTACGGTGGAAAATGAAATGGGTTTACCTGCTCTGATGGCCTTCACTCTCAACAATAGATACCATTCCAACAAGAATAAAGTGTAATTAGTGGCAGGGGTTCTGCAATTGATGGCATCAAAGTAGACACCGCAGATGTCTTTGATTTTCTCCAAATCTTTTTCTAATTGGGTTTGTACCTTTTTTACCTTCCCTTGGGCTTTGGTAAGCTCAGCATAAGTTTCATTTTCAGTTGCTGACATGTCCTTCAGTTGTTTGAAATTTTTTTGATGTTCAACCATAGTGACCATCTCTTCTCTAGTTTGAGTCAATGCCTGCTGAGCTTGTGGCAGCTCTGCCTTTAGCCTATCGATTATGGCACTTTCCTCCTGATACCAGGATGCTTGATGTTCATCCATAACATTCATATCTTCTCTAGATTTAACTAATGCTTGTTGGGTTTGTAGAAGCTCTACTTCCAATCTATCAGCGATAACATTTTGTTTCTCAGACTGGAATGCATGACGCTCTGTCATAGTCAGTAATTTATTTCTGTTTTGAATCAGGGTTTGTTGAGACTGCATCAATTCTTCCTCCAATCTCCTGATGGTAGCATTCTTGTCAAGGAGTTGAGTTGTTTCCTTTAAAACTGGGGTATCTTTCTGTACCTCAGCATCAATTGATTATGTCACCATCTCTTGTGTTTCTAAAGGAATTACATCCTCATTCTGAGCTACTACTTCTTCTACTACTATTTCCTCAGGGTCTATCTATATCCCCACAGAATTTGTACTGACTTCTTCTTTAGGAAGAGGGTTTATTCCTTGCACTCTGCCCCTTTTGTTTTTTTTTACTTTTGTGGGCCTTATCTGCTAGTTTTAACTGTTTCCTCAATTCCTTAATAATCTCCTTGAGTTTACCCACCTTCTTCTTTAATACTTCAGCCTTCTTATCCTTTTTCTTCAATAGTTTGTTTTCTTTCTTTAACTTTATAATTTTCTTATGGATCTTGGCTGATTTATGTTCATGAGAGGTCTCAAGGTATTCTTCATTCCGACCAACAAATGGTTGTTCCTCTGTTCCTTCTAAGTGCTATGTCTGTCCAAGAGGGTTTCTCATTTCAAAAAGAGGTTATTCCTGTGTTGTGTCGTCTGGGAAAGACATTTCAATATCAAGAAAATCTTCAGCTAGTTTTGAAGAGGAGGCTTGTTCTGGTCCTTTTTCCAGATTATTTTGCATCTGTCAATTGAGGTTCCTAAGCTCCCCAAAACCTGAGCTATTTCTACCTCATAGCTCTTCAAAAATTGTTTTGTCAGATGCTCTAATGCAGGTTGGGTGTCTTCCTGATCATTATTTTTTGAGGTCTTCTCTGCTTGCTCAATTTCTTGAAAATTTTCCTCTAAAGACAATTATGTAAAATTCTGAAGTTCTTCAGGGTGTTTTGTTGCATCCTGAATTGCTTTAGTTGTTTCCTGAATTTGTTTGCTTCTCCTCCTTGTCCTAGTGATGGATTTAGGAGCATTCATTGCTCTCTTCCTCTTTTTCATTAATTCCTATGTCTGTGAGGTTTGGGCCTCGGTGATTTGGGTAGGGTCTGCCTCAACTTCAGTTTGAGGGGATGGAATTTCTTATTGGGTGGTAGTCGCCTCCGCTTGTCTATCATCAATTTCCTGTGGTGGGTTTTCATGGCATAATTCAGGCCACTCCAGCTGTAGAGGTCTATTGGCCTTAATCAGATTCTCCCAAGTCAACTGAGTTTGACTCAGTGATTTATTTTTTATCAGTTTAACTAATCTGTGGTGGCTGATAACAGTAACAGGATCCTTGGACTTTTGTTGTCTTAAGGCAACCTCATGTAATATGGCATTCAAAAAGAAAGGTAGATTAAGTACTAACCGTTTCTTTAAGGATGCCAACAATTTGAGATGGCGAGGTCGAATTATGTCGTATTGTCCATCATAGGTGATGTACTACTGAATTATCCCCGCTAGTTCCTTCCATGGTTCACTGAGGGTATTGGGATTAAGTCCCTTTCATTTTTTATCCAATTCTTTCCTAGGGTCTGTGAAAGATTCCACAGCTTCCTTCAGTGTTGTGTATCTTCCTTTCCATTGAATGCCCATGTTAGGGAGGCCTGTGACCTCTACTAAGACTTCCGGGGTAACTGAGATTCGTATGCCTTGCACCATAGAGATTTATCCTTGCATATGTTGAAATAATTCAAGTGTGACATTCGTGTCATATCCTTGCAAATGGTTGAAGTACTCGGTCCACCCCAGATGGTGTAGGATTTTTCTTGCCTATTCTGTAACCTGTAGTAACGTCGTCTCCTTGTGCACGCTTCAACCACCCATATCTCTGTGAGAAAAGTAAGAACGACTGTCGTTCCTATTTGCAAATTTGGTTAGATCAGCTTGGAGAAACAATTACCAAAAATAGAAAATATCAGTGACGACAAGTGTATAAAGACGTGAGTTTCCCATTTATTACAATCATTACATCTTATCGGAAAGTGTGTCGAGCATCCACTCCCTCATTAATGTAGAGGTCGTCCTCGACCATCAGCGTAGGCGAAAGTAATGAGTGTAGGTATTTTATGATGAGAGGTAATGATTGCACTACCTCCGCCAATGGGGACTAATCATGTATAATTTTCAAAAACACTTTCAACCAAAATCATTGAAACGATAGTCCTTTTTCGTGGAAATTTCAAATTTATTATACCTATGTTCAAAAAACAATTATGGATAAATAAACCAAAATAAATTAAATCTGTTCATTTTAAAAATATTCCACATATCATAATATTGTTACTTTTCCAAGTTATTGAATATAATTGATATGATAGCCTCATTATTTGAGTAAAGGAAATCTAGAGACATGCAGAAACTTGGTATTTTTGAGATAATCTTCCATACCATAGGCAGAGCCACTACTGCCAGCAGACGTCCATAGTCTCGGTAGGATTTCCTTTTAACCCATAGATGAGCCTATATCCTTAATAAACATTTGAATCATTTTTTCCCAAAAAAGACCATTATCTTGGTTTGGTAGCCAGATGATGATAATGCCACTCACTAGATTGTAACTTAAGTGAACAAGCCAGCTCATGATGAGACCTCTTGTCCTTTGACAAAAGAAAGTGTCAAAGGACATTTCCCTGGTGTGGTAGCCATAGTGGAAATGTCACTTACGTTAGTATCCTATGATCGTGGTAGGTTGGCTCTTGATGAGACCCCCTATTCTTTGTGGGAAAAATTATATTTCTTATATTTCTTATCTTTATTCGTTTTTATTTTTCCTTAATAAATATTTTAATTGTCTTTTTCCAAGAAGACCATTATCCTGGTTTGGTAGCCAAATGATGATAATGCCACTCACTAGATTGTAACTTAAGTGAACAAGTCATCTCGTGATGAGACCTATTTTCCTTTGACAAAAGAAAAATGTCAAAGACCATTGCCCTGGTGTGGTAGCCATTGATCTGAAAATGATAAAGACTTGTATTCTTGAAAATATTTGCAAGTTTTAATTCAAGTGTTTTTATGCAAATGGATCAATTTGCAAACACAATTTTTTATAGAAATATACATTCAAGATGCAGATAATAAGCAGCAAATAACAGTGAACAGAAAACACATAACACAACAAATGATAAAGGAGTTCACCCCTCTCTTGGGCTACATCTCCTGGTCCAACTTCCAATGGATCTTTTATACTATTTTCTCAAAGTGCTAAAATATGTGCTTTATAATGCTCAAAATGCCAAATATATGGCTCCAATGGCTTCAGAACGTCAAAAAAACCCTAGCTGGGCTTTTTCAGCACCTGATTTGGCCAAAAATTGAAGAAGATAGGCATTCTAGAAGTTCCCCTTCAAATTTGTTGTCTCTGGATCGACAATTTGCACCTCTGTGTGTCCAACCTAGCACCCACGCTCAATTTCATACTAAAACCTAACACCAGGTGCACAATCGCATAACCGTGCGAACTGTAGGATGATTAGGGCGTGCCTAGCCCCTAACCGCCAAGCCATTGGGCATGTGGCCTACCATACGACCACGCGCACATACAAAAAGGGGCCAAGTCCCAAGTCAAATGGTAGAGCGACAAGTGTCGGCGTGGTTTTATAACCGTTGGTAATTAAACTCCTGCGCAATTTATGGACCACCGGTCATATGTGTTGTGAGTTGTATGGACCACCGGTCATATGTATTGTGGGCTCGTTTGAACTACGCACGTGAGTAGTCATATGGTATACATATATGGACGGGGGCTAGGGCTTAGCCCCAACCCTGTCCATGCCCAAACCAAAACATATTGCAATTCAAATAATATCAAAACTATATAGTGGTAAGAACCACATGGGTGGCACGCCGGCTGGGCGGCCCTTCCCAAAGCCATACCCCTGCCCGGAGGTTGTGGGGTCAAGTCCTAATGACTACACAAGTTTTAACCAATTCCCGGGTGACACGTGGTGGCCCTTGCTTGGGCCACATGTCACCAATCCATTTTCCACCATGCCATGTGTCAAGAAATTATTTGTCCACACAACTGCCACTTGTCTGCCAACTCATCTCTACCACGTCAATGTACATATCTGCCACATCAGCGTATGGCCCTACCACGTTAGCGTATGGCCCTGCCATGTCAACATATGGCTCTGCCACATCAGCGTACGACCCTGCCACGTTAGCATACGGACTATATAGTCAGCACATTTTTTTACCTATTTGACGATTTGAACAGAATGTGATATCTCATTCATCTGATGTCTGTTTGAACCCAAATGAGTTGTGTTGGGTTCATGATGACTAGGCCTATGCACCCATTCGATTTGAAGTGATTCTGAGCACTTTGAATTTTGAGCAAAATTTGATCCCCTGGATCACACCTCCCCATTGGAAAGCTTTTGGACCTCCAAAAGACTATTTTCAGTCTATCTGAAGATGAGGGTATAGTTCCCTCACCTTCCCA
>SNQJ01S0273390.1:0-11572 GCA_010110895.2 Picea sitchensis
GCAATATCTCTGTGCATTTCTTTATTATATCTCCGCTCTCATTTCGTGCCGAAAATAATCCGGATCATCCATCAATCCAAACTTTAGCATCTCATGTAAGGGAACTTGCAAAGAGCCTCATGAAGACATTGGGTGATCTTGACCAGCCAAATGAAAGTCAACACTGTCGTAGAAATGGGTCCAATGTGAGTTTCCTGGGGTGCCCTTTCCTGAAAAGAAAGGTAGCCAAGAGTTTGCATCTGTGGGTAAATCATGCAGTCCACCTTGGATGTTGTTAAAGTCAAAACAGTTCAAACTCTCTGGGTGAGACCATTTGTGAGGATTTAGATTGATTGGAGGCACAGGGTTTGTTAGAGTGATGGTCACCACAGTAGCGGGATTTGAGTATTATTGCCTGCTATGGGTCGTCATTGATGGAGTCGCCAGATAATTTTCCTGAAACAATAAAAGAATAGGGGAATAAAGTCTAATGGAGTCGCCAGGTAAGCTTGTAAGAGAAAATGTCTTTGAGGCAAGGCTTACCGAAAGATTTGTCGTTGAGGAATATTGACTCAGTGTTCCCCGGCAATGGCGCTAAAATGTTATCGCAGAGTTTGTAGTTTAGGTCAAGTACCTAAAGGATAAGGGTCAAACTGGTGAAACAGGAACCTTCCCCACCCAATGTCACCACAATGGGGAGGTTATTTCTATTTAGGGAGTTTAACCGAGGGGAGACGTCCCCGACAACCTGGGGTTTTGAAGAGGCTGAGATATAAGGTCAGAGTTTAAAGTTTTCCCTTCACAGGTTACCACCAAAATCAGAAGGTCCGGCTAATCCCAATAATGAAGTATAGTCCCAAACGAGAACACCTGCCTGTAACAAAGCAACAATATAAAAATATGTATGCAGGCTATATACCAAGGGTTAGCATTTCATATGACCATCTGATATAATTCAAGCAATGTAAAGCAATAGATATCGTTGAGATCAACATTTTGTCAATTATCTATGGAAAAAGAATTAATTCATCAATAACTATCAAGATGACAAAGCCAACAATGTATTCGATCAACACTTCAATCAATAAATGATTTATATCATCACTCAATTGCTTGTAAAAGTCAAAAACTTGCTGCGTAAAAAATAACCAACTATGATGTCAGCCTTAGTTAGGGTTACGGTTAGTTAGTTAGGGTTTCAAGATTTAGGGTTTTAAGAGTTGTTTTGTACACTAAATCTTCAACGTTGGAGATCAAATCAGTGCCTTAGGGTATATGGAGTCAAAAATAAGGGCACAAGGTCTCGGAAGGATGATAGCTCAGAGACTAGAAGGTAGGGTTCTATGGTGCTGCAAAGGAAGGGCCCTAGAATCAAAACCTTAGGGGAAAGAGGCTCACTCTGGTGTTTCTTAAGAAAGGCCTTGTGCTCTTTCCTCCTTCTCTAAATAGACTTGGCAAAACGGCTACCTTAAAACATAAATCTAAGGGAGAAAGTGTTGCAATGACAAGGCTTTCAAACACTAGAAGGTGAAACCCTAGGTGTAGGCAATCTAGGCCTAGGACGTCTCCTCTTTTCAACTTATAGACTTCAACGCTAGCTCAGAAGAAGGAAGACAAGTATAACAACGGCTAGGCTTTATCTCTTTTCTTCAATGGCTGAAAAATATTTCTCAACAAGGGGACATGTAACAATAACCTACTTGTGTGCTTGTTACCTAGGGTTTTAAATCAGCAATACAATAAACAAATACAAGAAATTATACCTACAACCATTCATTTAAGAAGTTTTTCAAGAAAATTCACTTACATGTCATGAAGAAAAGCATAAGCAAACCCTAGTTGTAAACCTTCCTTGAGAGAAATGCCATAAATGCCAAAAATATCCTTCCAATAGCAAGTGCGCCTCACTTAAGACAACAAAACTACCCTAGTAGGGCGCAAAAATCAGATCTCACAAGAGAGTGAGTTGTGTTATCTTCAAAATGAGGGAAATCATCTTCAATTTATATCATCCAATGACCTTTAATTTAAAAATTAGGTCATTAAAATAGCCGACAAGGATGACTACTAAAATCGTATTGTTTTTTCATTTAACTGCTAAGTAAAAGACATAAATGAGCAAATGGTGGGACGTCAAGCGTCTCTGAGGGAGACGTTGGCCCTTTTTGGGGCTAGTCCAACATCCTGAAGTCAGACGTTAGCCCTTTTAGGGCTCCTCCAAGCTGCCACAAGTGCCAGTAATACCATCAAACTACCACATGCTCAAGATGACGTCCAAGTCTCCTGGTTGACGTCCTGTCCATCAAGAGGAAAACGTTCCATCTGAAGTGGTTCAACCCCCCTAGGCTGGGCTCAACCAAACTATGTTGGGAAGAACGTCCTTCTTCTTCTCGTGTGAAAAGGCTCATCATATCACTGTTCTGTCTCTGCCCCTGATGGGGTCCCAAGAACCATCTGATGGGCTCTTCAGCCCCATGGAGGTCCGAGCTAATCATCTCCCCATGTGTATCGGTCCACTGGTACCTGTCCGTGGGGCATGGTCCTACACATCAAAATCTTCACCCTCCATGGGCTCATTAGTCCTTGGGATCATAGCAATGTCAATCATATTTCATCATTAATTTTATCAAATGCATGCATAAGACCCATAGTGTATCATCTAATAGCTCAAAGACATTACACTGACCTACTATACAAAGCTGAAGAAAAAGACAAGCTAACCTATTGGGCCAGTATCCATAAGAAGAGGAAAGTTCCCAAAGGATATCATTCGAGCCATGTAATACGAGGTGGTATGATCTAAGGACATCCAGACACAGTGAAAACCAGGGGTAGGTATTATCCATGGGTGCCTTTGTAGGAGGCGAGTTGTACCTGTCATGGATGTAGTTCTTTCCAAGCCCTTTATTGCCTACCTACCTACTTATACTTACCTGTACATTCATGTGTCTGCGGGGTAATAACGCTTGATATGTAAAGCGTTTACTAACAGTTTCAGAATCTCTCCTTCCATTGTCTCCAGGTTGAAGGAATTTGTACCTGCACAACTCTCGATCTTATAAGGGCCTCCCCATAGGCTGTCAAAATTTTTGTGCATGCCAGTCTTCTCTTTCCTTTTATCCCACAGCAGGACAAGATCTCCTTTGGTGAAACTTCTTTCCTTGGCTTTGTGATCAAAAGTGTTCTTTATCTTTTCTTGGTTCCTTGTTATTTGACCCAAGGCATTTCTTCGCGTTTCATCTAATTCTATCAGCGAATTTATTCTTCCTTGGATTGCCTCCGTATCTGTGGCATATTGTTGAGAAAATTGGAGGATAGGGATTTGGAGGTTCATAGGAAGTTTTTCTTCAAGTCCATATACCAGCTCAAAAGGAGTTTTCCCTATGGAAGTTTTTGTTGTTATTCAATCTGCCCATACTGCATATTTTATTTTACTATCCCATGACTTCTTATTTTCTTCGACAACCTTTTTTATTATATTCATGAAGTTCTTGTTGGTTGACTCCGCCAATCCATTTCCTTGTGGGTAGTAGTTTGAGGAATGGGATAGGGTAATACCATATTTGAAACAAAATTCTACCAGAGCGTAGGAGCTAAAAGCTTTGGCATTATCTGTAGTGATCTTGGAAGGGATGCCAAACCTAGTTATGATCCTTTCTTCCAAGAAGTTCATGACAAATTCTTCAGTGGTCTTCTTTGTAGGAATTGATTCAACCCATCTAGTGAAATAATCTGTAGCTGTTAGGATCCACCGATAGCCATTACTCAAATTATCTTTGAATTCGCCAACAAAATCCAAACCCCATTGCTAAAAGGGTGCCTCTACTACTACCGATTTCAAAGGCTGTGCTGGAAGTATTGGTTTGCCGGAGAAGTATTGGCAAGGTTGGCAAGATCGAACATGCTGATAAGTATCGGAAAAGAGTGTTGTCCAATAATAACCGGCCCTCAAGATCTTATGGGCAGTGGTACGAGCAGCAAAGTTTCCACCACAATACCCAGAATGCAATTCTTCCAATATCTTCTTTGCTTCGTCCTTGTTTACGCATCGAAGTATGACGCCATCAGGATTCTTCCACCCAAGTCCATCCTCAGTCAAGAAGTACTTCATAGCCTTCAATCTCAAAGACCTTCTCTTGTAATCCACCAAATGATCAGGGCAAGACAAGTTCTTTAGATAATAAACTATATTGGAATACCACTCATCATGTTCTAGTTCACTGATCATTACATTTACTTGCTCATTCTCACCCATCTGTGTGGCTTCCTGATTGCCTTAGTCAACATTTGGGCTAGACCTTGTCCCTTTATTATCTTGGTGGGTTTTATTTCTAATTCATACTCCTTGATTTTGGAAACCCACTTTCCTTGAGTACCCATACAGTCTCGTTGTGATAAAACATCCTTCACGGCCGGGTATGGGACATAAGCCTTGATCTTATTGTAACCGATGTAGTTCCTGAAATGTTTGAGGGATTTGACCAAAGCATAGGATTTATTCTCTATGATAGAGTAGTTCAATTATGAATCTCTTAGGACCTTGATCATAAAGGCTACGGGATGTTCATAGTTATTAGCATCCTTCTGCATCAAGACACCTGCAATAGTATCCTGAGATGCAAACGAGAAAATTATGAAATCTCGTGAAAAATTAGGAATAATCAGGATGGGGGCTTGGGAGATGGCGTTTTTGATATCTTCAAAAGATTTTTTGGTCTCATTTCCCCACCTGAAAGAAATGTCCTTTTTCAGCAGAGCGCTTAATGGTTTTATCCTTTCAGCAAAATTAGGCACAAATCTACGGATGAAGTTGATTTTTCCAAGAAAAGATTGTAGGGCTTTCTTGTTGACCAGAGGGTGGACATCCTTTATTGATTGGAATCTTTCAGGATCAATGGAGACTCCCCCTAGTGAGGCCACGTGTCCCAATAGTTTTCCTTCGTCAATCCCAAAAACAAACTTCTTAGGATTCAGTGAGATACCATACTTCCTGCATCGTTCAAAAACAATCCTGAGGTGGGAGAGGTGGTCTTTCCTATCCTTGGACACAACTGTGAGATCGTCTTGGTAAATTTATATGATTTTTTGTATAAGTTCCCTGAAGGCAAAATCCATAGCTCTCTGAAAAGTGGCACCAACATTCATGAGACCAAACGACATTCTCAAGTACATAAAAGTTCCCCAAGGCGTAGTGAATGCAGTCTTGAGTTGATCCTCCCTTTTGAGTAAAACTTGGTTGTATCCTGAGAACCCATATAGAATAGACATCATCCTTGCCCCTGTGACCTACTGAAGCAAGTGTTCCATGTTTGGGAGGGGATAATTATCCTTTAAAGACAATTGGTTGAGGTTGCGGAAATCGACACACGGGTGGATATCACCATTTTTCTTCTGAACAACTACCAAATTTGACATCCAAGAAGAATACCTGATAGGGGTTATGATACCATCGTCAACCATATTTTGGAGTTCCTTTTGTATCTAGCCTACCAACTTTGTGTTGATATGCCTTAGATTTTTTCGGAATGGCTTGGCTCCTTCTACCAAGGGTATAGCATGTTGGATGACATCCCCTCTATAGGCCTTTAAATCATCATAGTTCCAAGCAAAGGTGTCTCTAAACTCTCTAATGAGCTCTAGTATTTCCTTCCTCTCTTTCTTGGTTGTCCCCTTTCCTATCTTGACCATTCTTGGATCCATCTCTGTACTGATATTGAATTCCAAGGCTTCCTCAGCTTGCTTATTGGTTCTATTTCCTTTGAAAACATCATGCCTGTCAAAAAGGTTTTCTAGAGGAATACAACCCTTTGGTAAGGTATTGTTTTGCAGGTTGATAATTTCCAAGTCCATAGAATCAGCCAGGAAAGCAACTTGTGAATCTATAAATTCTTTGTTATTTTCCATGAATATGATAATTTGATCGTCATCCTCGAAAACCTGCCAATGCTCCAGATTGTCGGGGACAGAAGGTTTGAAAAGAACCTCCATTTTGCATAAGTCGTGAAGAGGTCCTTTGCATGGTTGTAAAGTGGAAGCTGAGAGAGCCAGAGCATTAGCCACGTGGTTTTCTTCTTGAGGAACAACTTCAATTGATATTTTTCTGAAGGATTTTGAAAGGGTCTGAGCCACATCTCGATACTTTTTCAACTTCTCATTCTTAGTGGCAAATTTGATGGATGCGACACAATGAGGTCTGAGTCCCCTTTTACTTCCAAGATTGTAACACCTTTGTCTATTTCTAGATTGAGTCCCAGAATCAAAGCTTCATATTCAGCCACATTGTTGGTGCAATGGAATTCCAGCCTATACGAATGGCAGAAGATCTCACTTGAGGGGGCTATTAAAACTACTCCAGCGCCTGATCCAAAGCTCGAGTGTGACCCATCGAATTCCAAGGTCCAGATTCCTTTTGTTTCTTCAATAGTGTCCATATCTGTCTTCCCTTCTTGAATGAACCAATCATTTAGACCACTATTAATGCATAAAAGTTGATCATTTACCTCATCGGGGGTCTCGACTGGTGATCCAACAAAAGGCTCATTATAGATGGTGAAAAATACTCCTTCAGGATGAGGGATAGTGGCTCTAGACTGCTCCTTGTGAATGCTTCCATTTAAGTGTTCAATGAGGTCATTGTGAAGGATAATCTCAAAATTATTTATATCATTTATGATGACCACATTTATCAAGAAAGGAGCACTGGGGCAGGAGTCAAAAGCTACCTCGAGGTTGTTAATGATTCCTTTTGTGAAATGATCTTTGGTGTTTTCTTGTGAGATCTTCAGACCCAATTGATGCATAACTTCTTCTATCATTATATTGGTTTTAGTTCTTGGGTGCAGGAGACAGTTGTGAAGGAGAAAATCTATGACCTGGAGGGAGACATAAAAAGGTATGAATTCATAGACTTTAGAAACAGGGTGTCCCACCTGGTGAATAAAAAGAGAG
The DNA here is from genome assembly GCA_010110895.2 of Picea sitchensis. Classification (NCBI taxonomy): domain Eukaryota; kingdom Viridiplantae; phylum Streptophyta; class Pinopsida; order Pinales; family Pinaceae; genus Picea; species Picea sitchensis. Next base: position 6,928 of record SNQJ01S0273390.1, read on the forward strand.
AAGTCTTCAGGAAGATTTGGTTCAACATTTTTGGATGATACATCCCCAACTTCATCCTCCAGATGGGCCCTTTTTAGTGGAGGTTCTTGAGAAGAAACAACACTTTCATGAGAAAGGCTCCATTTCCTTTTGGCAAGAGCTAGTTCGATCTAGAGGATGCTTGGAGGTTCAGGTTTCTCCATAGGTTCATTATCTAGATCCCATAGTTCGCAATTTTGTGTTAGGTTTATTTGTTGAATGTAGTCATCAAAATCAAGATTTCTTTCAATTTGAAAGGCCAAGTTTTGTGCTTCTTCTAAAGTTGTTGGTGACCGGTTTTTAATGTTGAATTGCAAGGTTCCTTCTAAGGAAGACAAAAAGTGATCGATGATGGCTTGTTCTGAGCCCACCTTTGACCGGATCTTTTTAAGGAGAAGGTTGAACCTATCACTGAAATCTCTGATACTTTCACAGGGTTCTTTGAAAATGTTGAAGTATTGAGACAAGGAGTCTTGTGAATGTTCACTATCACACCACCTTATTTTAAAGGCCTTTTGTAGTTCTTCAGGATTTTTTATGCTTCCCTTGGGACATCCATTAATCCAAACTTTAGCATCTCCTGTAAGGGAACTTGCAAAGATCCTCATGAAGACATCAGGGTGATCTTTACTAGCCAAATGAAAGTCAACACTGTCGCAGAAATGGGTCCAATGTGAGTTTCCAGGGGTACTCTTTCCTGAAAAGAAAGGTAGCCAAGAGTTTGCATCTGTGGGTAAATCATGCAGTCCACCTTGGATGTTGTTAAAGTTAAAACAGTTGAAACTCTCTGGGTGAGACCATTTGTGAGGATTTGGATTGATTGGAGGTACAGGGTTTGTTAGAGTGATGGTCACCATAGTAGCGGGATTTGAGTGTTATCGCCCGCTATGGGTCGTCATTGATGGAGTCGCCAGATAATTTTCCTGAAACTATAAAAGAATAGGGGAATAAAGTCTAGTGGAGTCGCCGGGTAATCTTGTAAGAGAAAAGGTCTTTGAAGCAAGGCTTACCAAAAGATTTGTCATTGAGGAAGATTGACTCAGTGTTCCCTGGCAATGGCACCAAAATGTTATCACACAGTTTGTAGTTTAGGTCAAGTATCTAAAGGATAAGGGTCAAACTGGTGAAACAGGAACCTTCCCCACCCAATGTCATCACAATGGGGAGGTTCTTTCTATTTAGGGAGGTTAACCCATGGGAGACGTCCTCGACAACCTGGGGTTTTGAAGAGGCTGAGATATAAGGTCAGAGTTTAAAGTTTTCCCTTCACAGGTTACCACCAAAATCAGAAGGTCTAGCTAATCATCCAATAATGAAGTATAGTCCCAAATGAGAACACCTTCTCGTAACAAAGCAACAATAGAAAAATATGTATGCAGGCTATATTCCAAGGGTTAGCACTTCATATAACCATCTGATATAATTCAAGCAATGTAAAGCAATAGATATCGATGAGATCAATGTTTTGTCAATTATCTATGGAAAAATCATTAATTCATCAATAACTATCAAGATGACAAAGCCAACAATGTATTCAATCAACGCTTCAATCAATAAATTCTTTAGATCATCACTCAATTGCTTGTAAAAGTCAAAATCTTGCTACATCAAAAATAACCAACTATGACGTCAGCCTTAGTTAGGGTTAGGGTTAGTTAGTTAGGGTTTCAAGATTTAGTGTTTTAAGAGTTGTTTTGTACACTAAATCTTCAACGTTGGAGATCAAATCAAGGTCTTAGGGTATATGGAGTCAAAAATAATTGCACAAGGTCTCGGAAGGATGATAGCTCAGAGACTAGAAGGTAGGGTTCTATGGTGCTGCAAAGGCAAGGGCCTAGAATCAAAACCTTAGGGGAAAGAGGCTCACTCCGGTGTTGCTTATAGAAGGCCTCGTGTTCTTTCCTCCTTCTCTAAATAGACTTGGCAAAATGGCTAGCTTAAAACATAAATCTAAGCGAGAAAGTGTTGCAATGACAAGGCTTTCAAACCCTAGAAGGTGAAACCCTAGGTGTAGGCAATCTAGGCCTAGGAAATCTCCTCTTTTCAACTTATAGACTTCAACGCTAACTCAGAAGAAGGAAGACAAGTATAGCAATGGCTAGGCTTTATCTCTTTTCTTCAATGGCTGAAAAATATTTCTTAACAAGGGGACATGTAACAATAACCTACTTGTGTGCTTGTTACCTAGGGTTTTAAATCAGCAATACAATAAGAAAATGCAAGAAATTATACCTACAACCATTCATTTAAGAAGTTTTGCAAGAAAATTCACTTACATGTCATGAAGAAAAACATAAGCAAACCCTAGTTGTAAACCTTCCTTGAGAGAAATGCCATAAATGCCAAAAATGTCCTTCCAATAGCAAGTGCGCCTCACTTAAGACAAAAAAACTACCCTAGTAGGGTGCAAAAATCAGATCTCACAAGAGAGTGAGTTGTGTTATGTTCAAAATGAGGGAAATCATCCTCAATTTATATCATCCAATGACCTTTAATTTAAAAATTAGGTCATTACAACAGCTGACAAGGATGACTACTAAAATCATACTGTTTTTTCATTTAACTGCTAAGTAAAAGACATAAATGAGCAAAAGGTGGGACGCCAAGCCCCTTTGAGGGAGACGTTGGCCCTTTTTGGGGCTAGTCCAACATCCAGAAGTCAGACGTTAGCCCTTTTAAGGATCCTCCAAGATGCCACACATGCCAGTAATCCCATCAAACTGTCACACGCTCAAGATGACATCCATGTATCCTAGGTGACATCCTGTCCATCAAGAGGAAAACGTTCCATCTGAAGTGGGTCAACCCCCCTAGCCTGGGCTCAGCCAAAGTGTGCTGGGTAGAACATCCTTCTTCTTCTAGTGTGCAAAGGCTCATCATATCACTGTTCTGTCTCTACCCTTGATGGGGTCCCAACAACCATCTGATGGGCTCTTCAACCCCATGGAGGTCCGAGCTAATCATCTCCCCATGTGTACCGATCCACTGGTACTTGTCCGTTGGGGCATGGTCCTGCACATCAAAAACTTCGCCCTCCATGGGCTCATTAGTCCTCGATATCATAGAAATGTCAATCATATTTCATCATTAATTTTATCAAATGCATGCATAAGACCCTTAGCATATCATCTAATAGCTTAAACATATTACACTGACCTACTATACAAAGCTGAAGAAAAAGATAAGGTAACCTATGGGGCCAGCATCCATAAGAAGAGGAAAGTTCCCAAAGGATATCATTCAAGCCATGTAATATGAGGTGGTATGGTCTAAGGACGTCCAGATACGGTGAAAACCAAGGGTAGGTATTATCCGTGGGTGCCTTTGTAGAAGGCGAGCTGTACCTGTCATGGATACAGTTCTTTCCAGGCCGTTTATTTCCTTTATTCTTTATTTCCTTTATTACTTTTTCTTTCTTTTTGCTTCAAGGTCAGACCAGAGGACAGTACCTTGGCGTGGTGACCAGAGCTGACAGTGTTACCCACAAGTATTTTTGTAGAAATGATAAGGATGGCTTGTGATGAGACCCCCTTTCCTTTGGTCATGAAACCAAGGGTCATTGCCCTGGCGTGGTGACCAGATAATGGCAATGTCATACTGCTAGATACCTATGAACATAATGGGTTGGCTCGTGATGAGACCCCCCATCCTCTTGGCTAGGTCTTGTTTTATTATTTTTCTTTGGGTCCCTTTTGTTTCTTATCGAGAGGCTTTTTATTGCCTTCTCGGGGATACCTGAGCGAGGCATCTCTAGGTTTTATTTCCTATGGATTTTATCTTTTCCCAACTGCTTTTACCTCTTGGGCCTTTATCCCCTTCTTCCCATAGGATAAAGTGTAACCCCTCAAATAGGTCATCCTAATGCCCAGACTAGGGGAATGGGATAGATGAATGGGAGATAAGATGTAAATGATAATATGGTGGGAGTGGACGATGGCTCTTCAAAATACCCCCTGGTGGCTAACCAAAACCTATGGATACAAGATTGCTAGGGCACCCTGTTTATCCCCCCAACCATGGTCAAGTGGGTTAGTGTAAGATCCAAGTAGTTTTGAGAAATTTAAGGAACCTGATGCATACATCTGAAAGTTATAATGATCAAACATGACACACACCATGATACCTGGACCAATTACCTCATGGAGCAAGAGTCTTCTCCAATACAAGTCAAAGACGATGGTGATGGATGTTGTTGCTGCTGATAGGAAAGGTCTGAAGAATAAGAAGAATGGGCCCTCCAAGGCCATGCTCAGGTCAATCCTGCTCTCGGTACTCCATGTTTAGGACCTATGGGCCTCGAGACATAATCTCCTAGTTATCCCTAGAAATCGGGGATAACAGATGGCACTAACTTCGCGTTGGCTATGTTGTCTGTTATCCCCGCTATCTAGGGATAACAAGGAGATCATGTCTCGAGGCCCACATGATCCTAGACATGGAGTACGAGAGCAGATTGACTTGAGCATGACCCTTGAGGGCCCATATTTTCTTCTTCTCAGCCAGACTTGTCCTGTCAGCAGTACCAGCCTCCATCACTACCGGCCTGGGCTTGCATCAGAAAAGGCTCTTTCTCCATGAGGTAATTGGTCCGAGGTATCATGGTATGTGTCATATTTGATCATTATAA
>SNQJ01S0273391.1:0-10081 GCA_010110895.2 Picea sitchensis
TTCTATCCAGTTGGTGCTGGAGATCATAAGGAGAAAATATGCTTCTTTCTAGTGGGTGCTATAAAATCAGAGGGTTGGTGCTCTCTACAAGTTGTAGCTTGTTAAAGAAGAGGTTGTAGCCTCATTTTGAGTTGGTTCTCAAAGATTTATGATGTACAGAACATTAAAGACTGCCTATCATTCTAAGAAGAAGAGGTTTTCTCCCTTTATGGGTTTCCTCATGAATATTTATCTCTGTGTATATCATATGCGTGATTGATGTTTACTATTTTTGTTTTTCATGACTTGCATAATCTTGATGATCACTTGGAGAAGATTAATAATATTTTAATAGGCTTAAAATTGTTTAGGCATAGTAACAACTGATTCACCCCCCCCCTCTCAGTTGTCTTAGTAATTTCAACAATTGGTATTAGAGAAGGTTCCTTTTAGCTAAAGGTAGATCAGTAAGCTTAAACATGACAAGTCATGAAGGAACTTCAACCAATAAGCCTCCTCTATTTGATGGAACAATTTTTTCTTTCTGGAAGGTTAGAATGAGAACATACATTATGGCCTTAGGTGTTGATGTTTGGGATGTTGTAGAGACTGGATATACAAAACCTGTTGTACTAGATTCCAAATATGATAAGTTAGAATTTATCTTCAAAGAAAAGGCAATGAATGCTATCTCGAGTGGGCTTGCTGAATATGAATTTGTAAAGGTAATGCATCTTGATTCTATCAAAGAGATGTGGGATAAAATCATTAACAATTATGAAGGAAATGAGAAAGTAAAAGATGCCAAACTTCATACATATAGATTGAAATTTGAACAACTAAATATGAATGAGGACAAAACAATTAGCAAATATTTCTTAAGAGTTGAGGAGTTTGTGAATGTCATGAAGGGTATTGGTGATAAGATTGAAGACGCCTTTTTAGTTCAGAAGATTTTAAGATCTCTACCTAATAGATTTAATCCAAAATTTTTTGCAATAGAAGAACTGAATGATCTTAAGATTTTGTCTGAAGGACTTTAAGGAGTTAAAAAGTGATCTTAAGACATGGGTGTCGCACCTCCAAAATGGTTGCTTGCCGAAGAGGCCTTGGCCTCTACCATTGGTAGTCTTCGAAGGACTTGAGAAAATTTGTCCAACATCTCATTCCGTTGTCGTACGAGGGCTTCCTTGAGCAACATCTTGAAATTATCTCCTTCTCTTTCATCTCTCTTTTCTTCCGCCATGGGAGGTTTCTTGAACTATCAAGAGAGGTTGTCCTCAAGAGAAACTATCTCGAGACCCAAATCTCTATATCGTCACCTCGTCAGGGACCTTCTCTAAGAAATGACAAGGAGCATACTGATATAATACCACTTATCCATATTATTTTGAGAATGACATGAAGATGAAAATATAACAAAGATATAACAATGAAATACACAAAAATATAGCAGAGAACACATAAATACAGTGAAACCCAACTTCTATTGTTGAACAAGATAGAAAAACATTGTAGAACAAAAAATGGCAGAATGGGGTAGCTTATCTCTGAAAAGAAAGAGATGTTGCCTACACTTCATTCACACGAAGCTTTACATCACACTCCATTGCATGCTTAAATATTAAATTTAGAGCTGCTATTAAGTTCTTTTCTATTTACTAGGCAATAATAGCATAAGAAGGATCATTGAGAGAAACACAATCACAAGGTACACAACATTTTCTCCTGGGAAACCATCATGGGGGAGAAGACCCAACAAAAAATTCCTTAATATAGATTTCCAATACAATGCCAAGATAAAATACCAAACACTAGAGAATATCCAAGACTAAGCAATGCACCTCTCTCTTCTCCTTCTTCTAACTGAAGCTTCCTTCAAAATTTCACACTAGATGAGTGACTTGAGTGAGTCATCTAATGAGGAACCATTCTCTCTTATTTATACTAGATGTAGAGCGCTAGGATTGTGTCTCTTCATTAGGTGGGGTCGACTTCCTCAACTAGTGGTTAAAACCACTTTAATTATCCCTAGGGGTCGACTTCTCAATTAGAATCATATAAACATGGTTTGACCAATCCGCAAAAGGGGATTTTGTCATACATAAGTCCCAACATGATCAATCCACAAAAGGGGATTGATATAAAGAAAATAACTCAATTATAATTAGAATATTCTTCGTAGTTACAATATTTCAACACTCCCCCTTAACAAATAGGGTATTCTACAATACAAAATCATCAGGAGAGAGAGAAAGGGAAGCAACATCATGAGCATATGGAACACTAACTGGCATATCTATAAATCATCGAAAGTTTTTCTCATCATCAACATATTCATCGTTCATAGCATGGAGCTGGAGTAGCATCATCATCATCATTCACAACATGGATATGGAATCTGAAACATCAACATTAGTTAGTATAAAACTATAACAACATCATCAATCAGTACAAGAATGATACATAATCATTAACAACACGAGGTTGATACAACATCATCAACACGAAGCTGAGATAACATCATCAACATATTCAACACGAGGATGAGACAACATGATCAACATCATCAACATGAAGCTGAGATAACATCATCAACATCATCAACATCATCAACACGAGGTTGAGATAACATTATCAACATAATGAGCAAGAGTTTGAGATAACATAATCAACATCATCAACATATAACAACAGAATGAGGCAGGTGCAACAACAACATTTTTTGGTACTCTGAAAGATCCTAGGGATCTGCCCATGAATCATAAGATTCCCTAGGATATAAAATCCTAATGGAGCTACCACATGGTACTGTGACAGACCATCCTTACTGGACCTTTGGGATCTGCCCAGGAATCAAAATATTCTCTAGGATGTAAAATTCTAAGGGAGCTACCACTATTGACCATAGCTTTCATATACATGGATAGGTACTCTGACAAACCATCCTTACTAGACCTTCAGGATCTACCCAGGGATGATCAATCCCTTAGGATATAAAATCCTAATGGATCTACCCATTGTTGGTCAGGATAAAATAGTATCATCAACATCACTCCCCCTTTAGAGGGAGGTCTTCTTGGACTATACCAAGATTGTATTGAAAGTGTTCAAACTTAACACAAGATAGAGGCTTGGTCAACACATATGCAACCTTCTCATCTATGCTAACATATTGGATCTCTATAGATATTCTCTACACCATATCACGAATGTAGTGATAACATATTTCTATGTGCTTTGACTTGTCATGGAACACATGGTTCTTTGTCATCTTTATGCAACTCTGGTTATCACATAGAATCACAGTGGCTCCATATCCATATCGAATAGACCTGACAATAACTTTCGAAACCATATGGCTTCACAACTAGCAGAACATGTAGAAATGTATTTTTCTTCTTCCATGCTGAGAGAAATACTGTATTATTTCCTACACTTCCACGAAGTCATGGTTGTCCCCAGACTGAAACAACATACTGAAGTGATCTTTCTATCAGAGACACTTCTAGCCCAATCTGAATCAGTATAACCAATCATTCTGAAGTCATGATATCCAGTATAATAGAGACAAAAGTCCAACGTACCCTTAAGGTATCTCATCACATGTTTTGCAACAACAAGGTGAACATGTCTGGGCTCTACCAGATACTGACTCAAGGTGGTCATAGAAAAACATATATATGGCCTCGTATTCATCAGATACATCAAATACCCAATGATCTATTTGTACAGTGTAGCATCAACCAATTCTGATGAAGTATCTACCATGAGATTCAAATTTATTTCCATGGGTGTATTTATGGCTTTACATTCCAACATGTCAAACCTTTTCAAGATTTCAACTGCATACTTCCCTTGGTTAAGGAAGATCTTCTCTGGGCTCTGCCAAACTTCAAGACCTAATAAATATTGCATTAGGCCTAGGTATTTAATGTCAAATTTTGCAATGATCTTCTTCTTACAATCAATGATGAGATTTTCTTCTCCAATTAAGAATAAGTCATCCACATACAACAACAATATAATTGGCTCGTCATTCATAGCCTTGAAGTAAATGTTAGAATCATCTTTACTCTTAGTAAAGCCCCAATTCGTCAGAAAGCTATCAATTCTGCCATACCAAGCTCTAGGAGCTTGCTTCAACCTGTATAAAGCTTTCTTCAATCTACAAACATGAGTCTTTCTATCTTCAACTTCAAACCTGTGGGGTTTTCTATGTACACTTCTTCTTCAATAACATCATTTAAGAAGGCTATTTTCACATCCATCTGGTGTAACTTCCACTTGATTTTTTCTTCAAGAGTTATGATGGTTTTGATAGAAGTGTATATGGATACATGAGAAAACATCTCTTCATAATCCATTCCTTCCTTTTCAGAAAATCCACGAGCTACAAATCTTGTTTTGTGTTTTTCAATACTTTTGTATACATCATGTTTTATCTTATATAACCATTTGGAAGATACCACATCTTTGTTCTTTGGTCTGGGAACTATTTCCCATACATCATTTTTTATAATGGATTGGTATTCATCTGTCATGGCATTTGCCCATTCTTTCTTCTGAATGGCTTCTTCAAAGCAAGTAGGCTCCTTCTCTATGAGATCACACATCAAGGCCATATAACCAGATAATGGCTTAGGTTTCTTGATTTGTCTCATGCTTCCTTCTGGGGCACCATACTTCTCTCAATATTGAATAAGTTCCCTTTCCCAAGATGGCCTTCTCTTGTGAGAGATCATCATCTAGCTAGGTTCTTGAGATTCTATCATATCATGATCTTCTGAAATCTCATCATGAGGGGAAACTGTGACTTCCTTCACAGGTTATACAACTCTGAGAGCTACAGGTTCTTCATATACTTCTTCAAGATGGCACTTCCTTGATATCGTGAGTGTTGCATCTTCACCGAAGTTTACATCTCTACTTATCTCAATATGATGGTAGCCTCGTATGTAAATTCTGATGGCCTTAGAGACTTCACAATATCCAACAAATATTCCCTTATTTCCTGTAGGGTCCAACTTAGTTCTCCTTTCTTTCGGAATGTGTACAAACACTAGAAAACCAAATATCTTGAGATGGCTTACTTTTGGCTTCTTTCCGGAGAAAATTTCTTCGAGGGTTTTGAATCCAAGTGCACTATGGGATAATCTATTTTTAACATAGAATATTTTTCTTGTTGCTTTAGCCCATAATTGCATTGGAAGATATTGATAATGGATCATATCCTTCACTGCTTCCATTATTGTTCTATTCTTTCTTTCTTCTACACCATTTTGTTGAGGATTATAGGGAGTGGTGAGCTCCCTCTTAATCCCAACCTATCTGCAAAAATTAAAAATTATTTTGAGGTGTATTCTCCTCCATTGTCAGACCTAAGTATCTTGATCTTTCTTTCAAAGAGATTTTATATCAAGGCTTTGAATTCCTTGAACTTTCCAAATAATTCATCTTTTGACTTCAAGAAGTAAACCCAAGTCTTGCGAGAATAATCATAAATAAATGACACATAGTATACATACCCGCTAAGAGAGCTTGATGGCATTGGTCCACATACATCTGAGTGGATGAGCTCCAAGATTCCTTTTGCTTTACTGTCTCTCTTCAGGAAAGGATTCTTTATGTTCTTTCCTTCTGCAAATTCCTTGCACACACCTTCATGATCAACCTTGAATTTTGGTAGACCTGTAACTACCTTTCCTACATATGGTAAGGCTTTGTAGTTGATGTGAGCTAGTCTTATATGCCAAAGTTCACCTGGAATCTTAGTGAAGTGATTCAAGGCTTCATCTGAGTGACCTTTTATCTTATACAAGCCACCTTCTTTTGTTCCAATAACAATTGCATATTCTATGGTTTTTCCTTTAGGCCACATAAGAACTTCACCATATATGAAAGAAAACCTGAAACCTTTCTTATCTAAAGTTGAGATAGAAACTAAGGTCTTTGTCAAACCTGGTACACATAGTACATCCTTCATTTTCATTAGGGTCCCTGAATCAAGTTTGTAGGTGGATTCTCCCACTCCTTTGATAGGGTACTGGTAATCATCTCTGAATGTAACTTTCTAGGGAAATTTATTTTCTGTAAGGATAGAGAGAATGTCTCTCTGACCTGTCATGTTCTTAGAAGAACCACTATCTATGAGCCAAGTATCCTCTCCAGGTGTTACCGATCCTGAGAGAGAAGAGAATAATACATAGTCTTCAATATTTTCTTTAATCATCTTTGTGGGTGGCTCATCATCTTCAATTGCATGGGCATGATGCCTTTTTTTTTATTTCTCTTCTTGTATTCTTCCCTTATGGATGTACAATTATTAGCAATGTGTCCCATCTTATGACAATGATAGCATTGATAAGAGGAGAAATATTTTTCTCTTCTTTGACCCTTTTGATATTTCTGGAATCTCCTTGTAGGGTGAGATTATTTAAGGAAGTGGGTGAATCTCTTTGGAGAGTGAGATTCATTATGAAGATGGGTATCCTTTTGGAATTGACACATTTTGTTTCCTCCTTTAGCATGAGCATCTAGGGCTTGATCTTCATCCCTTAATAATACTACTTCTCGGTTGGCTACTCTTGCTTCTTCTTGAACACATTCTTCCCAAAGATTGTCAAATTAGAGTTTCTCTTTTCTTTCACAGATAGTTTGGATGAAGGCATCCTAAGGTATTTTGAGACCATTAAGAGCTATCATTATGAGGTCATATTCATCTAGATTGTCTCCAATTGCTTCTAGTTTTTCCTTGAATTGAGAAACCCTATAGAAATAGTCATGAACTATTTCTCATTTCTGCATCTTTGTATTCTTGAGTTGGGTTCTTATATTCATCTTTCTGTTGATATTCCTTCCTTCATACATTCTGGTTAGGGAATCAAACATTTATTTTGGAGTATTCTTAGAAGACACTTGAGGGATCAAGTGGTCTTTAATAGAGTCTGCAATGATTCTTTTGGCGCTAACCATATCCTTCTCATACTTTTCTTTGGTTGTAGCTTCTTTGGGTTTCGGTACATTTTCATTTATGAATTTTGCAAGGTCATTCTCTTCAAGAATGAGTGCAATATTGTACTTCCAGGAATGAAATTTTTCCACACCTTATAACTTGTCAACAAGCTTAGTGCTTGCAGACATCTTGACCTGGAGCTGAGAAAATGACCAAAAATTGAAAATTCTTAGAAATTAAATATGATCTTACCAGGAGATGCGCTGAGCTGAGGCAAGTAGGATGGAGCTGTTAGATTTAAAAAATTCCAAGTTTTACCACTTAAAAATTAACCTACGAAAATCTGGATTGGTACTTCTGGTATTGGTTCTGGTTTCCTGGTTTTCAGGTTTTCTGGCACCATCCAAAACTAGGGTTTCACTTTCCAGAGGCTTTGGCCACTAAAAAGGTTCTCTCAAGCTTCCAAAAAGTTTTCTAGGATAGGGATCATTTCCGTAGATGGTTTTTAGGATGAAATTTCCTTCCAACAAAAAGCCCTAATTTTCTTGTACGACAACCGTGACATTTTTGGTTACCCAGTGAAAGATGCTCTACTCAGTTCATCTTTGATACCATGCTAAATTTAGAGTTTATATTAAGTTCTTTTCTATTTACTAGACAATAATAGCATAATCAGGATCACTGAGAGAAACACAATCACAAGGTACACAACATTTTATCCTGGGAAACCCTCATGGGGGAGAAAACTGAGAAAAAAATTCCTTAATATAGATTGACAATACAATGCCAAGATAAAATACCAAACACTAGAGAATATCCAAGACTGAGCAATGTGCCTCTCTCTTCTCCTTCTTCTAATTGCAACTTCCCTCAAACTTGTTCACTAGATGAGTGACTTGAGTGAGTGAGATAATGAGGCACCATCCTCTCATATTTATACTAGATGAGGAGTGCTAGGGTTGTGTCTCTTCATTAGGCAGGGCTAACTTCTTCAACTAGTGGTTAAAACCACTTTAACTATCTATACGGCTCTACTTCTCAATTAGCATCATATAAACATGGTTTTCCCAATCCACAAAAGGGGATTTTCTCATACATAAGTCCTGACATGATCAATCCACAAAAGGGGATTGGTCTATAAGAAAATAAGTAAATTATAATTAGAATATTCTTCACAGTTACAATATTTCAACATTAAAGGGCCTCCTTCACCTCAATTATATATGAGAGAGTGAGAGGAGAACAATTCCCATGATGCATATGTGATAAATTAGTCTAAGTTTATAAAATTCCATAGGCATGCAAAATACTAGGACTTCCCAGACAGTCAACCATCCCATTACTACTCTATCCCAAGCGTGCTTAATTGTAGAGTTATAATGGGATTCGATGCATTAATGCTATGTTGTAAGCATGTAAATAAGACCACTAGGAATTCATTACATGGTGTTTGTAATTAGAAAATGGAATTACATTCCATTACCCATCAAAAGGGTGAATATCATGGCTTATCAAAACTATATGCTTGAAATGTTGATTCAATGGAAAAGGTGGATGGCCACCGAGATCCACCTAGATCAATATCGAGGTCCATCATCATCATCGGTGGGTTCCCTCGTGTCTGTTAATGATATAAATCAATGAATGGTAATCGAATATTTATACCATGCTCTACCTCAGCTCATTTATTCGCATGTTGTAGATTCATACCATTGGGATTTGGGACGAAGACTTTGGGTTGGGACCACCACATCCCTTGATGGAATTTCCTCCCAAATTGTGAAAGTTATTCATGAGTACTCTAGAGACTGCTCGAGCATCGAGTCATCTCAATGATTTGTATACTGTGACATAGATCCACATTTGTATTTGTTCGTGGCTATGTTTTCACTTGTGACATGGATCCACTTTGTATTCTTTCGTGGCCATGATATAATTTTCTACATCATACATGGATCTGTAGTGTACTATTTTGGTGGCTATGCTTAGTTTTTATTATTGAGCATGGGTATGCCCACCTCGAGGATGTTATTATTATGTTGGACTGATGATGGTTTCTTTCCAGTTTCATTCACCCAAATCTATGTGATTTTTTTTGTAAAGTATTTCGGCCATCAAACACCTCTTATGACCTCACACTTTAGGGGGCATCTGTTATACAATTATTTTCCACTTGACCACTTGATGGGCATCATCTAGAGGTTAGAAATATAAAACCATTAAATTACACCAATTTTCCCCCGAGTTTGAAGTCCCTTTTTGCATGTTGCTAGTAGTCCCTTTACAGCCCGTGGCCAAAAGTGTTGGCCGCTCCTTGTCCTCTTTCAAAGGGTGTCTGGTAGCTCCCTGAAAGCATTCAGGGAATGAACGGGTCTGTTACTCCCTATATAGGATTAGTTTCCATGAGATGATATTAAACCTCATATTTCTCGTGGTTCAACCTCGAGAAGAGTTTCATCTTGGGCATATAGATCATATCTAGACTAACCTTTGATCTTATCTCTATTATCCTATATATTGAGGGTGTCTCGTGGGACAAAGTGGAGAGAAAGGATAAAGCAAACTTATTCTGGTAGTTTGACTACAAATCTTGGGAAAGGACTACATCAAATTCTTTTATTGTAAGTTGTAATCCATTTGTCCATTAATAGAAGATGTACAATATTTTCCTCTTTACTTGATTTTATGTAATTGTTATAATCTTTTTAGGGAATTGATATTGTTATGTTATGTCACTAGATCTATTATCCATTTATACATGATTTTATTGATATTGTGAAAGGTTTATTTGTGTCTCTATGTGTGAAAATCCATGTTGGTAAGAGATAATGAAGTCTTTGAGGAAGTTAACATCTAAGGAGCATGCAAGGACAATCGTCTGATCACCGGGTAAAACTTTCATTCCATCAACTCGTAGATTATTTTTGTGTATAATTCAAATCTAAGAAAATTCGTTGTTTGCATCTCTATTCTGTCATAGGTCTAGGAAGAGCCTAAGGGAGGTAACTCATCTACAGTGTAATTACCCTACAACGATAGCATAATGATGAAAACCCTAAATCTATGAAAGCATATGCATGGGGTTTTCGGGCACATGTGAAGGAAAATTATTTCACATGGTTTCATTTCCCTTTCTCCTCTTTATAT
>SNQJ01S0273393.1:0-11572 GCA_010110895.2 Picea sitchensis
TCAGATGTATTCACTAGTTCTAACCTAAGGGCTATCTGACCAGGATTAGATGGTCTGATAAGATGTATTCACTAGTTCTAACCTATCAACATTGAAAATTTAAAAGAACTTGGTCATGCTTGAAAGGTATGACCAAGTTACTATTATTGCATGGGGATTTTTGTTCCAATTCCTTTAGCCCTCTTTTCTTTTCTCTTTTCTTTTTCTTTTTCTTTTTCTTTTCTTTTTCTTTTTGTAAAATGAAAATCAATTGCCAATAAGAACACTAGATATAGATAATATCCATAATATCCAAGTCATAAGTTGATTCCCATAATTTATGGAGTGATAACACCCCACCATCTAGCTGGTGTGGATTTCAGGGACTCGTCCATAACCAACATCCTCTGTTGTGTTGGTACGATTGCTTCAAATTCCTTCAAGAAGGATTCTAAAGGATTTATACAATCGAAGGTAGGTAAGTTACTTATGGTTGTACCAATCGAGCGAACATCTCTGGTCAGTCGAGCACATATCCTTGTGGATACTTCATACATCTGGTTCTACTAGTTCTCCAGCACTTCTTATGAATCCGATGAACATGCGTTGTCACTTCACCAACTCAGATTCCCATCAGTTGTAGGGTTGATGTAATCCTGTTGTCTGGTTGTCGGCTTGTAGATGTTTTCCAGTTCATATGCATGATCTTCTTCTCTGATAGGCTCTGTATATCGAGGACCCTCATCTAGATATAAAGGTGCAATGACCTGAAGACCATCTCTTTCAAATGCCATACACCTCTTCTTTAGGTTGAAAACAGTAGAATTGTTGAAGGCCCAGTCAATTCCTAACAATGCAAGGTAAGGGCAGCTGTCATCAACAATTTCAATTACCTCAAAATCTGTAAATGTTCTAACTTCGTCGATGTCCACAGGGACATACTACAATTGTCCAAATGGGTTGATAGCTTGCTGATTAGCCATGCAAATCCTGATAGGAAAAATAGATCAACTTGGGTTTTCCCATTAGCGCCCATGTTTGCTTCGTCATGACATTGACCTCCAACCCTAAGTTGAGGACCACATAGTCTATATCATACTCTCCTATCTGAGCATTCAAGTGTAATTCTTTATTTGTCCTTCTCTTCTTACCAATTTGGTGTACTTCCCTATTCAGTAAGGGGTCTACTTTCCCTAGCTCATACTGTATGATTAAGTTTTGTAATTCTTGTACAACATTTTCATCCTAAATCAACTTAATACAAGTGTATAAAAATTCGATGATCTTACTTACTTCTTTTCCCTCCTTTGGTGAAGTCGACTGATCCAATGCATGAGTCATTCTGTATTCTCTTATTTCTGGTCATGTCTTTGATGAAGATCCTTGATCTCCTTTGAATTATTTTCTTTCCTCCTCAAATATTTGTCTTTCTTTCTTAGCATCAAACGTTAGATTCTTCTCCGCAGCTTTCCTTACTCCAGGGCCTTCTGTAGTCTTACCTTGGGATGCTCTGTCTTCTCCTATAGCAATGCCTCCTCGAGTGATAACAATGACTCTAGGGTCTGTTCCATGAGTTTCAACATATATTAGTTGTACTTGGGGATTTTGATGAGGTCCTCATATTTCCTGAAGCTTCACCAGTAGTACAGGGTAGTCCTCAATGACATGCTCAAAGGAGTTGCAATAACTATAAGTGGTACAAGGGTTTTGACAGTCCCTTGCTAGATGTCCTGGATGTGTGGAGATATAAAAGATTATTTGTCCTCAACCTCAGTCCATACCTCCTCCTCCTCCTCGTCCTCTGAATCCACCATGAGGATTGAAGGTTCCTCTTCCTGGGGAGTTACATTGTGTATTGTTTCATTCTTGATGTACTTCGCCTTGGATATTTTATACATCTCTTGACCTTTCATGCATGAGGTCATAGGCCCTATAATCTCTATCATCATGCCCTACTGAATTACAGAAGGTGCAGTATAGGTTTGCAGGTGTCTGAACATAATTCTACATGTAATAGCACTCACCAGGGTGATGTCAATTTATGAATACTTCACACTAGGGTAATGTGACTTGCTTCAAAGGGCTTGGAGCTCTAGAAGCCAAATACTTGTGAAACAGGGGACAATGATCCTTATCATGGCCTTATGATTTGCATATGATACACTATATTTCTTCCCTTTTGTATTTTCCTTTGTCCTTCTTCATATCCTCGACCTGCAGAGACAAACTAGTCAGTTGGCTCAAGATATGACTCATACCTGAGCTAGACTCTCCCATGGGGGCTGATTCGAGCTTCATGGCGATCTCCAATGCTTCTGCCTACGAGGAAATCTTTTGTTGCATCACTGGAACTTTGATATGTGGTAAAAGAGAAGCGATAAACCATTCCTTGTTCTGCTCATCCGGGATCTTGAAAGTCAGTTGGCCTGTCAGGGTCTTGAATCTCTTATCAAACTCCCAAATAGGTTCGGCTACCTTCTTCTTGATCTCCTTCAACTCTGTAATACATTGTGACTCTGACTTAGGTTTCTTAAACTCTGCAATCAACACGTTCTTGATATCATTTAGTGGTTTAGGCTACGCAAGTCCTTGGAAAAGCTTCATGTACCAGCTCAACACACGATCCCTCAACGTAGTGCTAAATTGGTTTATTTTAACAGCTTCGTCGGTGATGTTTTTAATGTTCCTTATAGCCTCACACAGGAACCAGTGATGATCAGGATATTCAGATCCATCTCCTCTAAATATAGGGAGCCTCATCTCATTTTCCATGCAGTTGCCTATATTTCCTGTCTGAGTAGATGTTGAACTACTAGTAATATTTCTTTGAGGACTCTGGTGCTTCTGAATATTCTGATTACTTAGCATTTATGAAACAACAGGATTGATATTACTTAACTCAGTGGTCTGTGTAGTTCTTGATATTTCTGGATCGTCCTGATGAAGTTCTTCAACAGCTTCTTCCTCTGCCCTAGTGGGTTCTGCGTGCTCTCCGTCTATCAGATCCACCTCTTCTCCATTGTAGAAACCCTCTTCCCCGTAGTTTTTCTTAAACAGGTTCTCAAGGTGAATCCCTCTGAATACTTTTCCATTGCGCATATGTCCAGCTCCTGTGTCGATGTTGCTATCTAAATTCCTGGACATTATCCTTTTCAGATCCCACTGGTCTACTATATCTTCAAGATATGGTTTTCATGCAAGAGCATCTTGATTCTTAACTTTAGAAAATGAAAAAATTTCCCTCTGGGTCCTTTGAAAAAGTATCTCTCGGCTTGGCTATACGACTCTACTATGTCAACAGAAAATTTGGTGATATACCCTCTAATGGTACTATCAAACTAGTGATCTACCACTCTAGATATGACGTTTTCAACTCTCTTAACCCTCTGGATCAACGCCAACGTCCAAACTACAGGAGGTCTAGATCTAATCTCAAACTGGGTATCAACTAACCTAGCCAACCATTCATGTAGCTCCTCATGGATTCCTCCAAAGAAGACGTCGTGAATGTTGGTGAAGATGTATCTTTTTATCCAATCTTCAATACTCAACTCAGGGTTTTTGTTTTGGGCTTCCACGAAGTCCCTCTCTTGATCCTCTATCCACTTTTGAATTTTTGTCTTCGATGGTAACCACCTTGACATTCCCTCAAGAAGATTCTGGTCCCAACAACAGAACCATTTGTTGGCACAAGGATAGACTCGAGGTTCACTCCAAGAGCGCACCAATAAGCCCTAGCTACTGCCCCTTTCAGAAACACCTGCGAAGCAAATGCAGTCTCACCCGAAGCAGCTATGAGGGGGTTGCAGGACAGATATGTATACAACCAAGGGAATATCAAGTGGATCTAGTGGAAAAACAACACAATATGCACCTATCACTTATCAAGCTAGATCTATCCTACGCAGTTATAGATATGATCTAACACAACAATATAAATAACAAAATAACAACAACAGAGGTCAAGCATCAATCACACATACACAACGCAAGATATACGTGGTTCACCCTCCCTCTAGGGCTACGTCCATAGAACTATGCTTATGATTTATTAAGGTAAAGCATACAGTTCTTGTCTGCGCTCTCGGCTAGAAGATCTTCTTTATTCTCTCTCTTTCTCTCCCCTCTCTTGCGCACCCAGATGTAGTACTTGATCTCCACACACAACTGAAGATATTACAATACCAGAAGGCTCTCTCTCTCAGCACTTCTCTCTCTCAATACAATAATCTCTCCCACAATAGAGCTAAATCAACAACAATATCGTGTCAATACTCAATGACCAACCCAACCCAAGTCCTCTTGACCTTTATTTATACATTACAAGACCTCACCGACAGCCTTAGGCCGAAACCTAAGTGCCAAAACCCTAGGTGTATAAAACCCTAGGTCAACTTGACCTACTTTGTTTGAGCTTCGCCATCTTGCCTTCCCTTCCTTCTCGCGCGATGCTCCAAAGCATCCAACGGTGGCTTTTTCCACTTTATAAGTTGTCTTCAATCCATCTTCCTTATTGATCTATCATCCTCGATCTCCTCATCCAACAATTTTCTTTTCCGCACTTCGCTCCATCTTTTCTTCTCTTCTTCTCCCTTCGACCCAATGACAATCACTGTGTCTCCTACGAAGCTCACTTTTTACCTTTTCTTCCTTGTACTTCGCTTCCTTCCATAACTAAGGGCCAACAAGCTAATACGAATAAGACTGACTACGATGAAGTAACACATTAATGCGCAGGTTGGCACAAAAAGACCGTTAAATATATTCAGGCATGGAAAAGACAGCAAGACAACCAACATGATGGGTCATAAAAGCACCATATAAGTAGTAAATTTGAAAATCCACCAGAAATTGAGATCGATCGATGGTATGAGGGAGAAGTCACCTAAAGGATTGTGTAATTAAGATGCAATGATGGAAAAAATCATCAACTTCGGTGGTGGATGGGACAAGTTAGTTAACATAAGATGGGACGGTTACGGTCGAAATGAAATCACAAGAGCATAAGAACATCGTTAAGAGGAACCAACTCTTGCATACCATTGTGGGAAAATCAGAATGACCCAGCGAGAACAAAGTCAAGATATAGCTAGAAGAGCTCACATAGGGTGACATTTTATAAAGAGACCACTCTAGACGAATGGGGAAAGATATGCCAATGATACCATCGATCCCCCTAGGGATGAGTAGGGTAGGAGATATGTTATGAAATCCTACCAACCTAAAGTTTATGGAACATGATGCTATTGATGAAAAAACAGTTCAGGAGCTAGCTAGGGACCAATACTCATATGTTGAGTGCATACTGGATGCAGGGACTCGCATCATTTCCAACATAAAGTTACACAAAGATTGTCTTGGACCATTATCAGGGTTGGGGGTTATGAACGGTTCATGACATTAAAAGAGAAGGAAACATATCAGGATCCCAATGAAAGAGAGGTTGTCCATAAATTGGCCTCATATACGACGCCCAAATTAAACCTACCAAAGGTCGTAGGAGAAAAGGAGGATGGTGTAGTCCTCAAACAACCTTTGTAGAGTATTGCTAGAGAAGAAAATTACAGAAAGAGGAGGCTTAACCATATTTTGTCTCCAAGAAGTGGTGTTTCCTCCCTAGGAAACACGACCCTTGATGTCGTCGTTCAGACTTAGGACACCATCAGGTGGGAAGAGGCCTTCAAGAGGGAAAAAGATGACCCTATAAGGAATATTGTGAAGAAGCAACAGGACCTGAAGGAACAATCCCGACTAACAATCAGAAGCATCACACATACAACCCAAGTAGTCACCCAAAAGGTAATTGAACCATGGTCACATAGGTAGAAGTGTCTAAGGTTGTCATGCAACAATTAATTATGGAGTGGAAGAACAAGAAACATGCTTGAGTGGCTCGGGACGAGCCACAGGTCAGTGTTGGGGGCCTGTTGGAAAGGAAGTTTTGAATATAATTTTGGAGATAAACCTAAGTATGAAGAAAGGGCGCAGAAGGAAGAAAGGGCACAGAATGAGGAAATCGTGTAGAAGGAAGGAAGCACGTAGAAGGGAATAAGAGGATGGAGACAACGTATAGACATAAGGATAAAGCAAACAAGTGAGATAATGAAGCAAAAAAGAATGATAGTGCGACTTTCCAGAAATAGAAGAACAACATCAAACTTGTATAAATAATGAGAAGTAAGAGAAGGAAAACAACCAGTTAACTGAAGCTGGCCATGCCATGCATTGTAATGGGATATTTTGGTATAGATAATAACAGGGTTTTAAGCCCTATATTTTGGGTATAAATATGTAACGGGATTGGGAGATTAGTGTGCGTAGAAGGGAATCAATGTTATGAAAAGATCATAAATGTAATAGACAGTTAGTAAGAAAGAAGATGAATAAAGAAGGAATTTAGAGAGGATATTGTGTCTTATGTTCTTTACTTGTCTGTATGCATTTATGAATGAATTTATACTTCGTCGAATGGATTTAGTCTATGGATTTATTGTGCTGCAATGTGCATGTATGGATGTGATAATCTAGGTAATAACAAAAAGTATACTTAAGCTAAGAGGATAAGGAACAATGATTCGCACCTCCGCCTACCTTTCCCTTACTACTGCAAAAACTTGGTTCTTGCAGTCCCCATAGATACCTCGGTTGAGACTTCATCTACACAAGCAGGTGATGCCAAAAGGGTCGGTGCCTTGAGGGTTTGTTGGTCACAGTTTAACCGAACCTTGGGTCTTACAACCCGTGTGTAGACCAGTTTTATCCCAACATACAAATTGCAATGGCATGGAATTCGAGGTAGAGAGCCGAGGAGGGCATGAAGGTGACGGTGTCGTATTGGAATGAATTGACATTCATTTTTACACTACTCCTCTCCACGGATCCACTGGTGCAGTCATATTTTGCATCCGGACAATGGATATGCATGCCATTTTTCAGTTTTGAGGTATAGCCATGTAATTTATGTCCATTTTTGTTGAGATAATATAAAAGCTTCTCCACTTCGAAGTGATCTTAGAGACGTAGTCCATTGTTGGGACGAACTTCGTTATCACATCTCGTGTTCTTTCTCTTCTTCTCATCTTTTCTCCATGTTTATGTCCTCTTTAATCATGTTGCACATAAGATTTTATTTATGCTCTTAATGCAATTCATGTAAATGTCATCGATGAAAATACACTGGATCATAAAAGGTGCAAATGAGCTTATGGTTGGGTGGAAAACTGCTCATTCTCAGCCAATTTGCTAAGTTGTTTTCAAAATTTAGAGATAAGTGTTTATACCTTGCTATGAAATTTTCTTATAGTCCATATTATTTTAAGAGTTATGCATGCAATGTCAATGAGGAAACTATGTGGAAAGTTATGGAAAGAAAATATTAGAAAGGATAATTAAAATTTTCAATTGCTACTCCAAGAATTTCAAATCAGTTTTCCTTTGTATGTTTTTATCGAATTTATCTCAAAATAAAGTCCTTTTTGACATGTCTTTGGTAAAGATGTGATGCATAGAATCTGGATCGAATCACCTTCTAGATGCATACATTCTCAAGTATCTTATTTTCCTAGCATGTGTGTTGAAGATAACTATGTAAGGTATCTCCAATTAGCATGGTATGATAATGGTTATTTTTAGAGGCACAATGTTATAGGCAGCCAAAGGCCTAGCTAATAATCAATTAAGGAATTGATAGCTTATATTCCCAACAACCTTTTTTCCTACTTGTCTTTGTGTCTTCTAATTGGTGGAATCATTATCTTGGTTTTTTTATGAGTTGCCTTGCATTTGGTTTATGAAACTTATGAGATTAAATTCTATATAATTTAGTTGGAATGAAATTCCTATGTAAAGGAACGAATGAATTGGAATGCTAAAGTATGGCTAAGAGTTAATTACTAGTCTATGGCCTTTTCCATATAGTGTATAATTATGAAGAATGTCACTTTCTCCCTTAGTCCCTTATAAGAATTAAATTTGTTTTAGACTAATATTTGTATGGTTGATTATCTTATCCTAATAATTATTATAAAGGTTGTGTGCTTGTTTTGTGACCCTCCATTGTGTGTGTGAGGCTAATGCCAAGTAGAATGCTAGTGTAAACAAGTATATTGAATGATGCATTGATTTAGTGGTATTTATATATTGAGGAGGTTGTTTCCATCCTTTTCAAATATTTACATGATCATGATGGAATGGATCCTTTACTTAACTGAGTACATGTGCTAATAGATTAGAAAAACCATTTCCTTTTACCGATATGACATAAATGAATTGATATGTTGAAAAAGGACTTGAGGATATTTTGAAGGGTCAACTTGTGTATTAAAGTAACTTGTCACTTTGATATAATGTCTAAGTTGGAATTTAGTGGTATTTATATATTGAGGAGGTTGTTTCCATCCTTTTCAAATATTTACATGATCATGATGGAATGGATCCTTTACTTAACTGAGTACATGTGCTAATAGATTAGAAAAAACATTTCCTTTTACCGATATGACATAAATGAATTGATATGTTGAAAAAGGACTTAGGATATTTTGAAGGGTCAACTTGTGTATTAAAGTAACTTGTCACTTTGATATAATGTCTAAGTTGGAATTTTTTAGGGCCTTGGAAACCTTGGCATCCTAGGCCTATCATGGGAGTGCAAATACTTTGATATTGAGGCTCAAAATCCTTAGACGGCTAGCCATCCTTCTTGAGAAGCCATTGGTGTGACTCTATCCTCTCACTACTATACCTCATCAAGTGTGTTTTTAATTCCTTTGGACCCTATACTTATGACTTGAGGAAGTTAAAGGAAGCCTTAATGAAGTGTTTTTCCTAGGGAGAAACGCCTAGTTTTTCATGAGGAAACATGGGGAGAATTTTGGAAAATTTTCTAAGGAAACGTTTTATGTATCGTATGAAGTTTAATTTTTGCACATGATACGAGAAAGCTTCATGTAATGAAATCCTTATCACATGAATAATTTTTTCACGTGATACGTGAAATCTCGGAAAGTTGGGAATTTAAAATATTTTGAAGGACTTTGGCTCATCACATGAAGTTTAATTTTTTGCAATGTTGTGTATCCCATGAAGATAAACTTCATACGATACACCACCGGAGGAGAAATATATCTACGATGCAATAAGGGAGGAAACATCATTGTCGCGAAAAGGAAAAACATAGTGCAAGAAGATGTGCTGCACGAAGAAAATCTTTGTGCAATATGTCGCAAGGGAAGAAGATTTCTAGAGATGTGATAAGGAAGAGAGAGTCTGCCTTCATCGCAAGAAAATAATTATTCTTGAAACACAATGAAGAAAAAGAACGATCCTTCATTGCAAAAGAGAGAAACTTTTCAAGTGCGATGCATCCAATGAAAATATTCGCTTCGGTTTCATGAGAAGTTTCTCGGAACTATGATATGTGGCATCTTTCAAAGTTTTTTTTGAGAGTGGGACAAAGAGGAAGTGAAGGAGGCATGCGCCATGGAAACAAAAAAACTTTGGAGGAAGCGACATGTTGTAAGAAAAATGTCTTCTTGCGATATGTCTTAACCCAAAACAATTTGATGATGTGGTAAAAAAAAAAATGTCTTATTACATGAGAAATAACTTTCACTTGTGAAATGGCGCAAAGCCAAATTGTTAGCACTAAATCTCATCATGTTCTTGCGGGTTGTGGTTTTTGGCCTAAGTCTGTGATTTTTCTTGTCTTTTCCCCTTTTGTAGACTTGATCATATTTTTATTTTCCCTCCCGGCATGTATTTTTCTTTTATTGTATTCATTCTTTTCGATCGACTAGTTTTCCCTGTCAATATTGCCCAAAAAATATCGGCCCTGAGTTTCTCTATCTCTTGCAAAGGGTGATCACTTCTCCCTTTACCTCCATCATTGAGCCTTTGTTTTCCCAAAACCTAGTCATGTCGTCCAAGTCTTCATTGTCACAGTCCACAGCACTGAGAGCGGTCAAATAGTGACACAAATAAAGCGAGCGGGCAAAGATCAGTTTTCAATGGCGAGGATCCATCAGATGGAGCAGACCGACGGTCATCGGGTAGTCGGGGCCATGAAGTTGCCTGAATTTTAGTGCCAGAGCAAAGGCCCGAGATCAAAGGTCAAGAAAATAATTAATCTAGGTCGTAGATATTGAGGAGGCAGATGGCAGTCATCCAAATTTTCGCAGAAATGACTATCGGGAGTTTTGAAATGAGGCAATGGCTTATCCCCGATGGTCGAGGTCATGAATAGATCTGGTTCGTCCATCAGGGAGGGCACGTGGCGCAAGATCCAGGCCAAAGAAAGGTCTTACCAGGAGTATCGATGGTAGGAGGTCCCACAATGAAGATTTGATTTGGGTCGTCCAAAGAAGAGGGGCACGTGGTAGTAGATAATGTGAAATCGCGATTTCACATATTGGAGGTTTCAGCACAGAACAAGACGCATATTCCCAATAGGTGAAACTATGAAGTGCCCAAGGATAAAGCCTAGGTTCATAGCCTATGGTTAGGTGGAGGGTGGTGCTAAGTGGAAAGCGCTCGTCACTATAAACCTCAGCCATCGGATGTAAGACAGATCCGACTGTCGATCTGAATAGACCGTTTCACGGTTTCAGGCATCGCGGTGTTGGGAGTCAAGGGAAGTGAAAACTCCCGAAACGTGAAGCCACGATATTTCGCATCGGATAAGCACACGGTCACAGCCCCAGGGTCATATAGAAAGTGGAGCCAAAGAAGGTGAGGGACGCATGGCCAGGGTTGTTTAGCGGGATGATCGTGGCCATCGATTTCTAGAGAAATCCAACCGTTGATATGGAGGAGCCATTTCGCAAGATTAGGAATCGAGACTTCTGAAAACAAGGGGAGTGAGAACTCCCGATATGTAAAGTACCGAAGTTTTATTTGGTTAAGCATGAGCTCATTTCCCGTGGCTGCATGGGGCAATAGGAAGAGATGCGCGGAAGGCTGGAGCGCCCGAATTGGTCAGAGGAGAATACTTGTGTATCCTCGAAGCACCAGGATGGACCGAGGGGGATTGTAAAATCGTCCAGAACATTCATGGGCATCAAGCCTCGTCTTGATCCCCGTAAAGGCAGTTAATGAGAATAAAGCAGGTGGTTGAAACCTCGTTTCACCACATAAATGGAAGGCATGGGGTTCTGGAGTGATCAGCCTGTAGTACCTCTGCGAATGAATTTCCCTGCCAGAGCCATACCGATCCAAGATTTCGTCTGACAGAAGAATGTAAGTGCATCCTGACAGGAGAATACTGAAACGTCAGGCCTTGAATACAGTGACCAGAGTGCACTTCTGTAGGGAGCCAATTCCAAGTATATTAAGGCATTTTTTCCATTTTTGTAGTGGATGGTAGAGAAAAGCTCCTGAAATGTAAAGTTTTAATAAACTCTTTGATTACCTAGTTATGTATAGGCATTTGAAACTTCTTGTTTAATGACAGTCAACTTTCTTACTTCGCCTTGTGTTAGCGATATTTCTTGCTAACGGGGGTAGGAAATCAAAAGGTGGGTTAAAACCCACTTATCCAAGGTCTCGGGCAACATGCGCTCGTGGTAAACAGTAAGCAAGATCGGACGATCTGGATCAG
>SNQJ01S0273395.1:0-11572 GCA_010110895.2 Picea sitchensis
GTCTTTGGCCTAATGCTGGCTCCATGTTGCTCTCAACTAAACCATCTAAAGCATGCCTTATACGCAATCCCTGTAGCACTTTGCCTCTGCGTCTTGACACCTTTGGCCCCTGGAGGATTTTTCCTGAGTGTCCTTACTTTAAACATCAGTCTTGTTCTTTCACCTCGAACTTGTATGTTTGCAACACTCATCCCTCGTTTGTAATGTAACATTCTTTTATTCTTTTTCCAAAATTATTGAAAAAGACAAAAAATTCAAATATACCCCAAAAAGAGGAAGGGAAAAGTATTTTCTTTTTATTGGCAACATATTGAGTCGCCCTTGGATAAAGGACATCTGTCCATTTGTTCATCAAACTCTAGGATTTAATACAACCTTAGGAAGTTGTTCTCGCTACATAGAGCTATTTCCTCCTCCATTTGGTTATTCTTCCAAACATATGGAGAATTTGCGTTGCCTCCTGCCTCGTAAACTTATGTTAATGCCATGCTGCCTGAGTCTCATCATTTGTCATGCTATTGTCCAAGGGAAGTTTTTACCAAGCCTGAGTCGACCCCTCTGTAGTTTGTCTCTTTCCCTCATGCCCGACCATCCTGAATGCCCAATCAAGTATTTGTTTGAAGTCAATGAAGCCTTCAGTCTGATCATCAAGATTCTATAGTCCATGACCGCCGAGTCGTCGAAGACCTCTGGGTAGTGAAGTCGTACACTCATATTACACTCCTACCCGAGTTTTAAGATTTTGAAGTTGTTTCTCAAGCTCTGAAGACTTGATCTCCAGCCATCAGGCCTTATCATCTTCTAGAAGATGGATACTCTACACATATATATTTTTGATTTCGAGATGTAGCTCCACTGTGTATTTCTCGCAGCTACACTTTATATAGTTATATGACATGGATCTACAATGTATTTGATTGGTAGCCATGATTTTATTTTATCCCAAGCATGGGTATGCCTGCCTTGGTGAGACAATTATTATTTTGCAGATGACACCTCTCGATTTCTGGTCCCTTGGCTCACTTGTTCGGCACATCAGTGAAGATTGTTAATGTATTTCATCCATCAGATGCTCTTCTGGCCTCACACATTAGGGGGAATCTATTGTAACCCTAATTTTCACCATACATGCTTACCTGACATCAGGCCATCTCAAATTCCTTCTTTTCCAAAACACTACTGAACAACTCTTCTTGAAAACCCCTTTTATAAAGACCAACATGCCTTACTCCATTACTACACATGTGTACATGTTGTCTGACCCAAGACAACCTGCATGTACCTACAAAAGAATGGAAAAAGGAAAGTTGTTGACTGAACACACAACTTTGGGTAAGTTAACTAAACCTTTCAACCAATCATGGCCGGTCACTCGACCAAATACCTAGCTTCTTCTAGCCTATAAAATAAGGGTTAGGGGTCCCATTTGAAAGGAGGAGAATCATAGTAAAGAAACTATACCTGATTGATCATTCCCTTTGTACCAACCTTTATCCATCCTTGTGCAAAGAGAAGTATAGAGAAAAGCAGTTGGAAGACAGTGGAAGAAGGTCCCATGACCAGGATCGAGGAGCAGTATCCAACTTTATCATTGTAAGGTATCATTGTGAAGTTAATAAAATAGTTTCTTTTCCCATCCCGCCATATGATATTGTCATTATTGGAATATTGATTGTATGATTGATTAAATCTCTAACCCATTAGTTCATAGATCAAATGCATGTGGAGTTCCTTGTTTGTCTTTAGTGAATGCATGTCAACATTGGGAGGAGAGTTGTAGTCAAAGAACGACCAAGCACGAAAATGGATCGACATCAAACAAGAAGAATAAAGTACGCCAACTTAATCTCTTGAGCCTTGTATTTACATATGAGTAATGGGGGTCTAGGCATGGGATGATGGTAACAAGTAAGAATCTTTAGGTCATTTCTGCATGCATGATAAAACCCTTAGTGCTAGTCCATAGGAGGGATTTCCCACCCACAAAAAAGAGTGCACCAACAAGACCTAACTACTGGCCCTTTTGGCAACACCTGCAAGGCAGATGAAGTCTCACCCGAAGTAGCTATGGGGGGTTGCAGAACATAGATGTATACAACCAAGGGAATGCAAAGTGGATCCAATATAAGAACAACACAACATCTAGATATCAATTGCCAACTTGGATCTACTTCGCACAACTAACTGTCAGATCTAACACAATAATGCAATAACAATATATCCATAAACAAGAGAACACAACATCAATCACACACAACACAAATATGTATGTGGTTAACCCTATCCCTAGGGCTACTTCCACATAACTGTTCTTTATAATATATTAATATGGAAGCATACAATTCTTATTTGTTCTCTTAGCTAATATATCTCCTCTCTTTCTCTCTGTTTTCCCTCCCTGTGCACCTAGATGTAGGGTTGATATTCACACCTAGTTGAAGATCTTACAATACATAAGGCCCTCACACCAACACTTCTCTCTCACATAGTAGTAATCACTTAATCTCAGAATAATAATGAACTTTCAACCTACTTAGCACCAACACATCCCAGGTCCTTTAGACCTTTATTTATACATTACAATAGCTCACCGACAGTGTTAGGCCAAAACCTAAGTTTCAAAACCCTACATACCAAAACCCTAGGTGTCTAAAACCCTAGTTCAAGTTGATCGGTGTTTTCAGCGCTTCGCTAGCCTGTCTTTCCTTCCTTCTCGTGCGGTGCTCCAAAGCATCCAACGGTAGATTTTTCTTCTTACTGAGTTTTCCACGATCCATCTTCCTTGATGATATGTCATCGTTGATCTCCTCATCCAATAGATTGATTTATCTTACTTCACACCATATTTTCTTCTCTTCTGATCACTTCGATCTAGTATCAGTCACTGTGTCTTCCACACAGTTCGCATTCCATGTTTTCTACCTTAATATTCATTTACTTCCATACCCAAGGGCCAACAATCCTCTATTTCCTCACCCTATGGTCTCTCAAATTTTCCCTCAAATTGAGTGGTGACCCCACCCCCTTTTTTCTCTCCTTATTAGTCATGTATGGTAGGGTGGTCTTCCAACCCCACCCTAATAATACAAGGGGAAACTTGTGAATCTATTCTCTCACTAAATTTTGGTGTCTCCATTAGAAATCTCTCATGAACCCTTCTTGTGTCTCTTTCCTCCAGGCCTTTGAAACCATAGGTGATGTTGTGTCTCTTTCCTCCAAAGTACGGGAATCCTATTCTCTTTGTGACCTCTCATCTGATTTCTTTCCAAAGTAAGTTTCCCTTCTAGCCTTTACCCCTTCATAATTGAGGTTGTAGAGGTCAGTACCATTAGCATGTCAAAATATATATATCCACTCATGAGCCTCCTTTATAGGCTCATCATTTGGCATGAATCTTGGAATCAAACATAATTTTTCATTGATTCCTTAACTGCTCTTGAGGCTCCCACATGTGGCTTCTCAAATCCCTTTACTAGGGTGATTCTTGTTCCATTATTGAGGAAGAAAGGGGAGAATCCCCTCATTGTTCAAAATAGGGGAGGAAATATATATCTCCATCTGAAGATTTTTACCTCCTTAGTGGTTCTATCCTACCCCCTTCTAGAGAAACTATAACCAAAGAACATACGCTCTTCCATTTTTCATCCCGAATGACTCCTCCACTTTATAACCAAGGTCCAAGTGATTATTTATTGTTCCCTCAATCATAATTTTATCCTTGGATCCTTTAAGAATTGAAACTTTTGTGATGGTTCCACAAACCTTACCTCATATGTAACATACCTAGTACTGTCTAAACCATTGTTGAGGCTATGAGGTACTAAAAAACCACAATCTGTTAATCCAATTTCCCTACTGATAACATATGAATAAAAATTTAATTTCAACCCTAATAATGTATCCAACATACAATGCCACTCATCTTAAATATACATAATAAGTTACATAAATTCAAAGGTTAACAAAATATAAAATAATAAATCCATCACATGAAAAATAATAATCATTGCATATTCATAAACAATTAAAGAAATACTTGTCTTTTTATGAAGTATCCACCAACTGGATACAAATGAAGAACAATCCACCCAACCATAGGATATGTGTCAAACCTAATCTATTTTAAACAAAGGCCACTCCTAATCTTAGGATATGAACCCATAATGGTGATTTCCCATGGCTTGGCTCTAGTTCTCTCACTTATCCCAATTCCTAGAATTCACGGGTAAATATAACCAACAATAAAACTATCCCACTCAACCATACCCTCTTCCCTTCTCAAGCTACCCAACAATAATAATGAGATCATCCCCTTCACTATTAAATATTCCTTTAGGCTATCCCACTTCCCTCCAGTGCTCCAACACAAGTTGGCCTAGGAATCTCTATTATTGGGAACAAGGGAAGTTTCAACTGTAATTAATTTCTTCTTATATATCAACAAACACCCATTAAATTAGTCATACTTTTATCATGGTTTCATGGAAATAATTTTTGACAATTTCATGACAACAATACTATGGTCTTCTAAATTCATAGAAGAAAACCCAAGGAAGAATGAACGATAATGATAATGAACTTGCATGCACAAATTCTTATATTATAGTTGCATGGAAAGAAGATATTGTGTTCCTTCATTGAAAGTCCATGTATCTCTCTTTTGGGACATTGATATCATGATTTATGAACAATTTCATTACATAGGAAATGGTTAGGGATATTAGGACAAAGGGATGCATATCAATGAAATAACATTTTTTTCACTTATTCCCTTAAACCATATTTCTTTCCCCTCTTATAAACTCATAGCTCCCTTTCTTTTTACTTTTTCATTTGCAGCCTTTGTGGTACTTATATCATATTCAAATGTACATATTTAGAAAGTCACATATGTTTTTCTTATATATATTTCATCATTACATACACATTCATAATCTAGGGGTAAAAAATGGGGTATTGCATCCCCTCACTTATATTTGCACCATCCTTGGTGCATTATCATAACTATGTACAATTATCAAAAAATTCAAAAGCTATGCAAATGCTCCTCCCACATAATTCCCTCTAACTCCCATGTTGCTTCAGTAGGGTTGTAATGGGTCCATTGGACCTTTATCTACCCTATCACTCTATTATCAAGAAATGTAATATTCTTGTCTAAGATGCAAGTTGGTTGTATTGGGAAGTCTCCTTATGATTCCATCTAGATCAAAGCCCAATCAATGGGATGGTTAGGATCATGCACATAATTATTTAAACAAAGATACATGCAATACACTATGAGCCTTTATGAGCCCTATCATATCTAGGATTTCAAAAGGACCATAATATTTGGATGCTATCTTAGTATCGCTCCCCAACCGTAATGAAATTTTCTTTGGTTTAACATTTAGGAACACATGCTTCCCAAATTTGAATTCCCTTCGTATTCTACCTTTATTTGCATAACTCTTTTTTATAAAATTGAACCATTCCCCTATGATAAATATGCATATGATTTCTAGGATTTCTTCAAACAGTTCGAGCCCTGTTGGCTCTATTCTATTCAATTTCCAACGCTCTTGGGGAGAAACCATTGTGTTCTAGGTTATTCTGCTGGAAGTGATGGCCGAATGTATGCGTAGTTTCAGGTTCCTTTACCACCTACAACAATTATTCGACATGAACCTTGCAATAATAATAGTTCAAGGTGAAAACCTGCATGATCCTTAGAACGAAGTATGTAATGATGGTTAAAATAGTGGTAAGATGTGTGATATTGAGTGCACAAAGACATGAAAACATATGTGAGGTGCCAACAAATCTTAATTTAAACTTTTAAATTTTTATGAACATTAAAAATCATAAAAGAGCGCGTTTTCTGTTGCTTGCAAGAATAGGGGCGTTCTTGCAATCAGTGTTATTTTTGCATCAAAGGAGTAAGTTAACATGGAAACATAATATAAAAATGAGAACAAATAAAAATGACTCAACACACCATGATGAAAAACTAAGTAGAAACTAGGTTGACAGATGGATGGGTTGATGGAGGAATAAGAGGAAAAGGCGCAGACCTAGGATTTAACAATATACTCCCTTATTTTAAAGCAGGATTTCCCAAGACTTTCAAAAGCAACAAAGAAGGTCATATCAAGGATAGGACACTAGTATTTGGAGGAAAATAGCACTTTTATCAGGATCTTTGAAGCCACTAGGGCCCCACACATACTGTCAGCTCATGTACCAGACAAGCTGGTAATGGGGGAAATTTACTACCAGACTATTGTTATAGCCTTAATTTACACCCTATAGGCCACAGATGAATCGATAAGATTATAAAAGACAAAATACATATTTTACCTAAGGTTTATCCCATTTTTGGAGATCCTCGTTGGACACCCAGTAGACAACACGTGAGGCCCTCTCTAGTCACTAGTGGCTCAACAAGTGGGGAACTACAAAACTTCTAGAATTAGGGAGTTATCAGGTGATAGGTGAGGGATGAGTTGGATATTCATGAAAAATGCCTAGGAAATCACATCATTAGAGTATCTATTGGTCTCTAGAATCTCTCCCAAGCCTTGGACAAGAGGAGGAAGAATTGAAAGTAATGTTATGTTGTCCAATTGCAGAGGTACTTGTTCTATCTACCACAACTAGAAATCAATGAATCCTAGTATGACCAAGGTGCTAAAGGAGGAGAAAGGAGTAAGGAGGTCAAAGGAGTAACCATCAACATCTAATATATGAGTTTTATGTAGTACTCTTACATTTATTAATAGATAATTTGGTTTTCCTAGATCTAGATTCAAGCACATAGATTCATGATTATCCTAAGGAGTGGTGAAGTTTTCATTCCTTTCTTGAGGGTTTTCTTCGTATCTCTTGGATGTTGTAGTCTTGAAACTCCAACTCCAAGCTCCACAACTCACTTCCTTCATACAAAAGATAAGAAAAACCTTTCTACCTCTCTACTTGGGATTATAATCCAAGATCTAATTTGATTCTAATCCGATATAGAATAACATGAATCAGATCTAAACATTTGTTCATCAATTACAAACATTTATAGGTGGGAAACAAAATTATCTATTAATAAATGTAAGAGTAGTACATCAAACTCATACCTTGGTTGTTGATGCCTTCTCCCTTGACCTCCTTGCTCCTTTCTCCTACTTTAGCTCATTGGTCAGGCTAGGCTTCAATGACTTCTGTATGTGGTAGATGCAACAAGTACCTATGAAAATGGACAACATAGCATTAATCTCAATTCTTCCTCCTCTTTCCCAAGGCTTACCTTTGTTATATAAATCTTTGGAGGAGGTTTCAAAGAGCTTCTAGAGACCACTAGAGAATCAAATGATGTGATTTCCTAGGAATTTTCCATGAATATCCAACTCATCCCTTGCCTATCACCTCGTAACTCCATGATTCTAGAAGTTTTGCAGTGCCTCGCTTATTGAGCCACTAGTGACCAGCGAGGGCCTCGCTTGTTGTCTACTAGGTGTTCAACGAG
This sequence comes from Picea sitchensis, assembly GCA_010110895.2. NCBI lineage: Eukaryota > Viridiplantae > Streptophyta > Pinopsida > Pinales > Pinaceae > Picea > Picea sitchensis. The sequence goes on from SNQJ01S0273395.1 coordinate 7,496, forward strand.
GATCTCCAAAAATGGGATAAAACTTAGGAAAAATATGTACATGGATTCTATCTTCTTATGTCGTATCACCAAAAAATTGCTCATATAAATACAAACAATGGATGAATAAACAACCATCATAGACACAACATACTTCCATCATTTACAAAACCTATTTTATCAACATGATCAGAACTATATAAAAGACCCATAAATTTCTGCGTACTTTCAACAAAGCTAACACATGCACATTCATGCGGTCCAAAACAAATTCAAATGTGCATAGTGAATTCCCCACATGATTTTCCCTAAAGAAATCCGTGCAGAAGTGGAAACAACACATTTATGAATTTGCTCGGGCTTCAACCACTTCCAGGATGAAGTGAGTCAAGAAAAGACCCCAAGATCAACCTAAAAATGGCCTTTGGATGATTGAAAGGATGGGATGTACCTCTAAAGGTCTCCCATTCACACTTGGAACAAGTTATGAAATACCTTGGTATGGTCCTTTACATAGATGACCAGTCTATGCTAAAAGAGAAGAAGTTCATTGTATTGTTATGCTGCTCAATTACTCTTAGAGAAACCATTTGTTCTCTTGAGAATAGCTTCAGCAAGCATTTCATAGGGAAGACATTCCACCTCTTGGAAATATTTTCCATAGAGTTATTCACCATTGTCAATTCAAAATAAGAGAGTAAAAGATCTACTTTGAAGGATTCAAGAGCCCTCCCTATGAGTAATATGGGATTCATAAATCCCACATTTCTCCTATTGATGTTCTCAATTTCAAAGACCATTCTCTATTGGGTAACCACTCTTTCTGTCATGTTTCATNCTCTTGGAAATATTTTCCATAGAGTTATTCACCATTGTCAATTCAAAATAAGAGAGTAAAAGATCTACTTTGAAGGATTCAAGAGCCCTCCCTATGAGTAATATGGGATTCATAAATCCCACATTTCTCCTATTGATGTTCTCGATTTCAAAGACCATTCTCTATTGGGTAACCACTCTTTCTGTCATGTTTCATGCATCCTTTGTTTATAGTTACTTAATTTAGTTTTCTTTATTTGTCATTCCTTTCTTGTCATGTTTCTATCTTTCTTCTTTGTGGGTTCACTAAGCTACTAATCATTGTTTTGTGGTTTTTTGCTGGCCAATCAAGGAAACCAAAGGGGTCTCTTTTTGCTCACTTTGGTGAAAAAAATACCCAAATAAATTGGAGACCATATTGGGTATTGGAATCCAAATTCCTCCTCAAGAAGGCTATTAGAGTTTTTATTCTCAATCTATTTTGTTTGCAGGAACCAAAACTATCCTTGCGCTATCCTCATATGAACATTGGAATTCAATATTTGATTGAGAGAACCAATTCAAAATTCTTATCCCACCATTTTTCATTGTGTGCACATGTTTGGGTCCAAAAAACACGTGCACTGCACAATTATGCGAGTTTTCTACACTCATAGACTGTGCACACTATGCATAGTTCCCAATGTGCATGAATGGCTCAACACATAGCCACACATAATCCTTATTTTTCACTAATTGTAAGGCTTGTTGAGCCCATTTTTCACTAATTGTAAGGCTTATTGAGCCCATTTTTCACTACTTGTAAGGCTTGTTGAGCCCATTTTTCACCAAGTAGCTTAGATTTATTTTATGCAGTTTGTAAAAGACATAAAAAGCAAGCTTGGGATTCATTCTTGCATAGATACTTAGTCACACATAGGCATCTAGGGAGATTAAAAAGAACCATCATATCTTATTTCCTTAGTTTCCACGTGGATGGATTAAAGTTTGGCATTTGAATTTTAAACATTGAAAGATTTCCTTTTACAAAACATCACATTAAATTAGGACTAGAAGACTATTTGGACAATCTTGGAGTATGCTCTTTCCTTGCATCCTTGTGTGACCTTGGAAATCAGAAAAAGAGATTGCTAAAGAAACCCTCATCTCTATTAAAAATCAACCATTTTAGGAGAGGTCAATACTTCTTAGTTTGTTTGTTGAAACATAATCTAAAATTTTTGTAAGGGCCTATACATGCCCACATGTGCACAATATTAGGATACTTTCAAATTTTTAGAGTGAACCACCTAGGAAGTTTCAGGATTTGTAAGGGGCCATATATGCCCACACACTATAATCTAGGGATAGTTTCAAAGACTTCTTATATTAAGATAACATTCTAGGAAGATTAAAATATCAAAAGTAACGACCCACATGTCCACCATGCTAGTTACCAAGGGATTTTCAATTTTTGCAAGGTTTGTTTGTGAAATTTAGTAACTTAGGGATAAACATGATTTATAAAGGACCAAGAAATGTCCACATTTTAAAATTAAAAACATTAAATTATTGAAAATATTCATTCACCATCACTTCTTTCACACAACATGACCACATATTTGAAATATTTTCACTAGATACTTGAAACTGTAGTATGCTCTTTTCCCCGCGCCCATAAGTGATATGGGAGGATTAGAAGGGATTCATTTGTTTAGTGTAAATATTTTGATCACACCACTCTTAAACAACAAGGTTGGACCATGACCCCAACCTCACATCCCACTTTAACATCCTAAAAGAAACCGTAAAGAACACATTTTTAACCTCCACAGGAGGAACACAAAATAAAATTGTAGTCTAAGTTATGAGTTTGGGGACATGTATCCAAATAACTCCCCATTATCATTTTTCTCATTGAAAACTTAGAAATTTGTGAAATTGGGTACTGAAATCCTCCCAATCAAGAATTCCTACACCATAACTAGGCAGGGAGACACTCGTGAAGGGTCGAAGGATGAGGTCCAGTTGTTCTATGTGTGCCTCCTTGGGTCACCCAACCCTTGGAAATAATCTAGCATGTGACCCATTTCTGAGGCCAAAAATATGAATGTCATGCTTGATCGAGGTAACTTAGTGGCCAAACCTATGTTTTATCTACCCAGGTGGCGGTTGTGGGTTGCAATCGCACCTTAATCATATTTTGAATGATTGTTGGGAAAGATCGCCATTCCTTTCGGGATATTCCCCCTTCACCCCTCATTATAACTGATTATTCATACCTTCAATAGCTCCTCTTTCGATGGATTCATGCCCCATAGTTGAGTCCTTTTAGAAGGCCCCGTTCTTTTTGAGAGGAAGGAAAATAGGTTTATTACGAGACATGCATTTTATTTTATTCCCCCACATGGATAAAACCATCAACCATATTACATTGTTACTTGCTTTATGTATGATTTCCAACATTTGATTACATACAATTTTAAAATACATTTTTGAGATAGTTCACAAAGCACTTCTTCATTTATTTTTCTTCTCACTACCACTTTCATGCATTCACATATAGTCCAGAATCATAGGGGAACCACAACATCCCCTTCGGTCTCGACATTTGAGAAACCTCCCCCCAATTTTGGGAGGTTTCCCCAATTTGGCTGACACATCAGCACAAACTCACACACACTAATAAGTGCCACGGTTCTAGGATAAACGTTTATTGGATATACCTTGCTTGGCACCAATATCTAAAACAATGCAACTACTAGTACTCCACCACAAGGAGGTGGAGCCCGACCTTCTTCACAAGGTACAAGCTCCCAACCTTCCCCATAGGGGACCACTTCTTCCCTTTCACACACCATGGGAGGCACCACTCCTTCCATGCCATGTTTGGCATCACTCAATATCCCATATTTAACCAAAATGATGAAATATCACAATTTGCATGACCCCACATGGTTGAATATGCCCACCAAGCTACCTTCTGACACCCCTAAGTTTGAAGGAAAACTCATAAAAGACCTAGCTAACCACATTATGACTTTTCATTTATGGTTTTCTTCCAACAAAATTGTGAAATATTTCATTTGTTTAAGGTTATTTCAATGAACTTTCACCATTCCATATGCCAAATGGTATGTGGAAGAGAAATGAGGGTCTCATATGACCTTTGAATCCTTATCCAAATCCTTGCTATCGTTATTTTAGTTACTTGTATGTGATGACACTGTCTTGGAAATTCTTTCTAAATTCAAACAAACCACCACTGTCCATATCATTGATCATATTCATGAATGGTGTCAA
>SNQJ01S0273398.1:0-11572 GCA_010110895.2 Picea sitchensis
GGAATCAGGTGACATCTCTCATAAACCATTTGCTGAAATATGTGAAATGTGTAAAAATTACTCAAGGAGTAGAGCCAAAACAGGGAAGAATGTTCGGGACCCTTACAATAGAAAATTAAAACCAGTTAGTTTAGGTGGTATTATGAGAGAAGAGATAGGGAACCTTTTAGAAAAATTTAATACTGACATCTTAAGAACAATAGGTTCCCAGTTGGATACCCTTAAACTCAAAAAGAAACAGGAGGAGGAAAATGCAACAATGAGCATATATTGCCCAAGATGCAGGAGGAAGCATTCCTCAAGAGAATGCCCATTAGATAACATTTCAGTTTGTGGCTTCTGTACAGAAGACCATGTGACTGAAAAATGTTCATCTTTGCCCAGTTTATTAGCTATTTATAGGAGTGGAGATCTTGGGGAGTCTTCTTATGCACCTAGGAGGCCATGGAAGCCTAGGAATCAACCCACATACCTGGATCTATAGTCTCAAGTTCCACCCTATTATCAACAAAAACAACAGTGGAACCCACCCAGTTCGAAAAACTGGTCTACTTAGTACCAACATCCTTGGATTTAAGGATGGAGGGGAGGACACAACCAAGGAATCCCTCAAGATCCACATATCCATATGTCCAACCATCATTATGCTATGTTCCCACCGAACACTCCACAACTTTTTCAAGGTTTTGTTCTACCACCTTTACCTCCTATTCCACAAAAACAATCACTACAATTTCAAAATGCAAGCTCCCCAAGACTGACACTATTACCAGCACAACATGTGTCGAATCCTAATAATAATCCCCCTCAACCTCTTCATAATGTTGAGATGCAGGCCTTCCCGATGTATGTTATTAATCATGTTCCATTAGAGGAAATTCAACTAAGATTGGGAAAAGTTCTATATACGCAGAGACCTTTAGTAGTCATCCAGGAAGAAGAAGAAGAAGAAACCACCAAACAAACCATGGATGACACTATGTGGGAAGATGTTATTATCCCAAAGAATCAATAACCCAAGCTTCCCAAAAATAAACCTTCACAAATTATGAAGGTCCCTCCTTATCCAGACTGATTGGTAATCGAGAAACCTACCACCCGATCGGAATTTGACATTTTGAATGAATTGAAAAATATTTGTGTCAAGATTCCTCTGCTTCAAGCCATTAAAGACATTCTAATCTATAGTAAGGTAGTCAAAGAATTGTGTATTAAGAAGCTAGGTAGGAAGCAAAAGGACCCTCCTACAATACATTTGGTAGGAGGACTTTCTGAATACATATAAGAGCAGCCAAAACTAGAAAAATATGGGAACCCGGGAAACCTCGTAGTGACCATAACCATTAATGAGGTCTCCATTGGAAACACTCTCATAGACCTAGTGGCAGCCATCAATGTTATGACCGCTACTACCTTGGAATAATTATAGTTACAACCTCTTCTTTGGCCTACCCCAACCATTTTGGAATTAGCAGATAAAACTAGGGTTAGACCTGAAGGAATTTTAGATGATATCATGGTTACTTTAGCCTCATGGGAGTACCCGGTAGATTTTGTTGTCATTCACTCAAAGGATCCTACCAAATTCCACTCCGTTATTTTGGGAAGACCTTGGCTAGCCACAACCAATGCATTTATTGGTTGTAGAGAAGGAGAAATGACCATATCAAATGGTCTCTCTATCTAGAAGCTCATCATTTACCCTCCAACTCAACCTATTATGGAGAATCTATGGTGGCTTGAATGTCCATATGAGAATGAAGACTGGGAAGAACCCGTATTGCCTAGTGACCATGCAAGGGCACTTCAGGAGCATACACCAGAAAATGTGCTAAACCCGTTCATTTCTGCTATCACATGTGTGGATTTTCCACAGTCTTTTCCCCAATTTGAGTACATGTTTGGGGAAGAATTTAAAGAACAATTAGACCCATCCATTTTGTCTTCGACATCTTTTATTTTTGAAATAGATGAGTCTACCATGTCTTATACTATGCCCTATGAGATTAGTCCAGGGAAAGTTTTACATATAAACTCTGGGCTAGATACAGACCAATAGAAACAGTTAGTAGATATCCTTAAAGAAAAAATGGGAGCATTTGCCTAGGAATACATTGACATGAAGTGTATACACCCTGACACATGCATCCATCACATATATACCCAGGGGGAAGTAACACCTGTTAGGAAACCCTAGAGAAGGATGAACCCAACACTCAAATATATAGTCAAGGAGGAGATTCTAAAGTTGCTAAATGTCATATTAATCTATCCCGTCTCCAATAGTAAGTGGGTATCCCTGCTTGTAGCGGTTCCAAATAAAGTGACCAGGAAATGGAGGATTTGTGTTGATTTCCAGGAACTCAACAACCACTCTGAAAGACTACTTTCCTCTCCCTTTCATTGACCATGTTCTAGATACCTTGTCTAGAAAGAAGTATTTCTCCTTTCTATATGGGTACAATGGGTACAACCAGATTCTTATAGCACCCAAGGACTAGGACAAGACTACCTTTACTTGTCCTTGGGGCACCTATGCCTATAGGGTCTTACCATTTGGATTGTGTAATGCCCTTGCCACTTTTCAATGAGCAGTATTAGGGATATTTTCCAATCTTATTCATGATTGTGTGGAGGTCTACATGGATGAATTCACAGTTTAAGGCAACACTTACCAGGAAGCCTTAGACAACTTAGACAAATTCCTCATCAGATGCCAGAAAATGAGCCTATCTCTAAGTCATGAAAAGTGCAAAATGTTGTTAACTGAAGGAGTGGTTCTAGGACATAATGTTTCATCTGAAGGGATAAAATTCGATCCTGCAAAGATTGAGGTCATTGTCAGACTTCCATCCCCTAAGAATCAGAAAGAGGTGAGAAGCTTTCTTGGACATGATGGATATTACCGGCGGTTTATTGAAACTTTTACAAAGATTGTTGCACCTATGTTCGGATTATTGATAAAAGATGTTGATTTTGTTTGGACTGAGTGTTAGGTTATGGAAAAGGTATAAATATCTTCCTTTTTCCCACATTTTATGATATCATCTTGATTGACTTTTCGGTGTTTTAGGAGCAAATAGGATAGAAAATGAATAATATAATCTTTAGCGTTATTGTTGAAATTACATTACATAGATCCTAAAATACGATTGGAATTGTCTTGTTTTATTACAGGATTGGTTAAATATTTTCAAACCCAAGATAGCAAAGGAAATCTTGAAGATGCGCAAGCTATTGGAGGTTGAGGACTTTATGGCGCAAGGAAGTTTTGAAGATGATTGAGTTTCAAGGAAGTTTTGAAGATGGTTGAGTTTCTTATATTGTAACTTTATAATAGTAAAGAAATCCCGAGGATCTCTCGATCCTTAGGATAGCTTAATTTACCCAGATTGTTGTAATATATAAGGGGTAAATAGATCTTGAAAAGATATAGAAGAATTGCACCCAAGAACTTAGAACTTAGAATTGCTCTATGTTAGCAGTTTTTGTAAATGTTGTACCAGCTATGAAATCAATAAAAGATTTGAGTGGTTTTACCATTTCTATATACTGAATTTCAAATAACAATGTTTCTAAGGACCAAGGGCCCAGTCTGAAGGAGCTACCACTCAACTTGTAATTGTATCAGTTCAATTTATGTTTTGTGATTCGATTCTCTTTTATAGTAGTTAAATGAATGCATAAGTGTGTTGATGATTTTATGTCATTCGCAAGAGATAGATATTTCCTTAAGCATTAGATGATTTTTGTTCCAATTCCTATTACTGAGATTTGATGTGTGATAGTTCCTCATAAGTTCATATGCGTCGTTCCTTTCACTTAGTTTACATTTGTTGTTCCTTTCACTTAGTTTACATTTTCTGTCCCTTTCACTTAGTTTACATTTGTTGTTCCTTTCACTTAGTTTACATTTGATGTTCCTTTCTGTTAAAATATAGTTGTTGTTCCTTTCAATAGAAGTATGATTGTTGTCTCTTTTCAATTAGATTACAGTCTCTGTTTCTTTCCATAGATAGAGTAATTCACCTTTTTCCTTTCCAGTAATTTGATTCATAATAATAGTCAATTCTGCAAGTCTTTATTTAGATTCAATTATTTCTCTTAAAATGAATTCAATAGATTAATTAGTTCCTTTCCATTCCGCAACTTTAGATTTCAAATCCTAGAATATTTAATGAATGTTTGAGGAACTTGATTGTTGATAAAATTAGATTTGCTTCAACTACATGATTTTAGCCTCTACGAGCTATCTGCATAGACTTTGCCAATATTCTTGAGATAAAAGATGAATCCTCAGGTTGATAAATTAATGTTAAACTAAGGCTATTTTTTGACATATTTAGACCCCAACATTTTGGCGTCGTTGCCAGGAAGAATGTCAAAGGTAGCATATATTGTGCCTCTGGAGGACGAGGTATTGAAGATGGAAGGTAAGAACCTACACAAGAAATAAGTAAGATGCTTATGCCAGTGCCTACCTCCAGCTGACACATTAAGAGGTTTCATAGGTGTTTTTTTTCTTGATTTTTTTTTTGTGTGAAGTGTGTATGACTAAAAAGAAAGATCTTGAAAAACCAAAACTCCCACCAAAAATTACCAAAGCCCAGGGCTCGGTGCTCCCTGGAAGAAGAAATTTCATAGACGACATCATCCAAAAAGCAGAATATCAAGCTTTGGTTGGACTTAGAAAAGGATCTACCTGAATTCCTTAGGTGGAAGTTCAACTACAGCCCACGCTGATATTCATAGAAAAAATGAAGGGGCTGAGCAACTATTTCAAAGAACAAATCTTCCACCCTCAACCCTTTAGAAGAAGGAAACCCTTGTAATCTGGAGGAAGGAGAAGGAGAAACCAGAGGGATAGCTAAGATAGACCCACCACCTAATCCTAAATATCCTGTGAAATAAGAAGGCATACTCAAAATCCCAGATAGAGGGAGTGCAATCAAATCCCCTAGAGGATCAGATAACCAACCAATTTGAATAAAATATCCGGATCAAGAAATCCCTGAAGATTTCTGGCATATTTTCAATCAAATGGCACAACCAAATCCACAACGTCCCCAAACTTCCACATTGGAATATCCGATAGTTGATCCAATCGCCAATGTCCCCATGAAGGCAATTCCCCTACAAAACCTGCCAACCTTTCATGGATTAATCTCAGAAGACCCAGACACATTCTTATTTGAAATTGATGTCCTATGTAGAGGGTATGATTACACCTCTGAACCCCAAAAATTAAAATTGTTCTCTCTAGTTTGAAAGGAGCAGCTCTACACTAGTTTATGGGATTAGGCGGCGGAACTATAAACTCATGGGATGAGATGAAACAGGCCTTCTTGACAAAATATCAGGATTATTGTAGAACTAGAGACTTAAAAGATGAAATCTTTCAAATGACTGCAAAAGAAAATGAATCATTAGAAGAATATGTCGAGATATTTCAATATAGTTTACAAAGATCACCCTATGGTATGTTACCAGGTGAAGTACTTAAGGAAACTTTGATTAAGGGTATGAAAGATGAATGGGTAGAAACATTTAATTTGATGGGGAAGGGTGACATTTATCAAGAAACTTATGATGACATCATCCTATTATGCATCAAGTGCTCAAGAGGAAGTTCACAGACCATATCAGGGATGCGTATCCGCCTCACCAGAAATAGTGATACTACCAGTGGGGGTGTTATGCGAGATGAAGTTGGTAATCTTTTAGAAAAATCCAAAACAGATATTCTGAGCAGTTTGACTACACAATTGGATGTATTACAGGCCAAACAGAAAAAAATAGAAGCAGAACAAACGTTGGCCATATTTTTCCACAGATGCAGAATGAAACATGGTCCAAGGGATTGCCCTTTGGATGTGGTTCTGGTTTGCGCTATCTGTGCCAAATATCATGACACATAACAATGCTCATCGCTTCTTGGACTGAAATCTATCTTTAGAGAAGAAGAAGAAGAAACAAAGCCATTATATCTGATGGCTCAGCGTCGTCAATGGTAGAATCAGCCTCCAAATACACTACAGGACCCTTCCTCTTTCTTCTCTAGAAAGTATAATCAACAACAAGCCCCTGGTAGCACATGGCAGGGTTAGCTGTTTACTAATCAGAACTGGCAACCCCAACAATACCCACCTGCAAATCCCACTTGGCAAAACCAGACTGTTGCAAATCTTGCCTGGCAGAATCAACCAACTGCAATTTCCACTTGGCCACAATATCCCACCTCATCCTGGAAAAATGCAAATAACAACATCTACCCTTCACAGTGGCCCAACATGACTACCCAAAACCCAAATTGGAATCATAATTGGTAGCGCCCCATGGGGATAAACAACCAACCCATGGGGATGGCCCCTCAAACTCAACCTACATTACAAGAACCACTCCAATAGCCCCAAAATCCGCAATCACAATTGTGCCCTCAATTACCCTGCCAACCTCACCCAAATCCAAATAACACACTGACTCAACTCGTCCAGATTATGGATAATGGGGAAGGAGAGACTAGCTCGGTAAGGTGCAACGAACTATGGTTGAGATCGGGGTGCATAATATCTCCTGAAGAAAATAACGTCTTTCAAGAGCAGGAGAATGAAAAACAACCAACAATAACACCCTCAACTATGGTAATAACAGAAGAAATCAAGCAGGGGGGAAACCCAGTGGAATCACAAGATCCTAATAAGGATGCAATGCCCTCCCCTCCGTTCCCTAAAAGATTGATGATATAAAAACCGACCGTATATCCCAACTTCGACATTGTAGGGAAACTCAAGAATTTATATATCAAGATTCCACTCCTGGAAGCTCTTCAAGACATCCCAATTTACGCAAAAACGATCAAGGAGCTATGTGGGAGAAAGCCCGTAAAAAAAATTAAAGATCCATCATCAACAGTCCATGTGGTAGGAGCCTTGTCTGATCTAATTTTAGGTAGACAAGAACTGGTCAAATATGCAGTTCCGGGGAATCCCATAGTGACAGTTCAGATCTAGGGCTGTTGTTTTCCAAATACACTATTTGATTTGGGAGCCTCCATCAACATCCTGACTATGGAAACCTGCAATACCATGGGTTTTGAGTCCTTCGAACCCACAACAATAATGTTGTAGTTGGCATATCGATCGATAGTTCGACCAGTTGGCACATTACATGATATAGCCATCTCCGTCGACTCTTGGGAATATTCCGTGGACTTCCTCATCATCAACCCAAGAAGTGGACTTGAAGGGCATCCATTGATATTGGGCAGGCCATGGCTTGCATCAGCAGATGCATACATAGGATGTCAAATGGGTAATATGACAATTTCTAGAGGGGCTATCACAAAGAATCTCATTTTATATCCTCCTGCTAAGCCAAGCCCAACTTTTGTATATCCACAATTTCCACCACCGCGATACCCAGAGAAGGATTTATGAGCCCCTCTTACGTAGGAAGAAGCCCTCAGACTTAAAAACTAGCTAGAGGATGACGTAATCAGTGGGTTTATCAATAGTCCAGCCACCATGAGAAACCCAAGCTTCCAGATGCTCCAAGTTGTTCTAGACTGTGAAGCACAGGGAGACCTGCTGGAAGATTTAATGGAACAACAAATTCCAACTACAACCATTCATAACAACAAACCCGTCAAGATTGCACCAGGGAGGTCTCTGAACATCAATTCCAATTTAGATGAACAACAACAACAAAATATAATTCAAGTCCTCTCCAAATACTAGCAAGCTTTTGCATGGGAATATTTTGATATGAAAGGTATTGATACACAACTCTGCACACACCACATTTATGTTGAAAAAGATGCCCGGCCTATCTGAAAGCCATAGAGAATATTGAATCCTCACCTCAGGGATATCGTTAAAGAATAATTACAAAAGCTGTTGGACGTAGATTTTATATATCCCATCTCAGATAGTCGGTGGGTTTCCCCATTAGTGATCATCCCAAAGAAAAATGGGAAATGGTGATTCTGTGTTGACTACAGGGAACTTAACAAAGCCAGTCAAAAACACCACTTCCCTTTTCCTTTCATTGATTAGGTCTTGGATACTTTGGCAAGAAATAAATTATTTTCTTTCCTAGATGGTTTTAGTGGGTACAATCAGATTCAGGTTGCCCTAGAAGATCAAGATAAAACTACATTCACATGCCCCTGGGGCACTTTTGCATATAGAGTATTACCCTTTGGACTTTGTAATGCTCCAACCAATTTTCAAAGGGCCATTATGAGCATATTCAGCGATCTGATCAGCGAAGGACTTGAAGTCTATATGGATTATTTCACTCCTTATGGCAACGACTTCGATCAAGCACTGAATAATTTTGAGAAAGTACTAGAACGGTGCATTGCGACTAGGTTATGTTTAAGCCATGAAAAATGTCACATGATGATGACAAAAGATGTGGTACTAGGGAATTATATCTTTGCAGACGGAATTAGAGTAGATCCAACAAAAATAGAGGTAATCCTTAATATACCTATACCAGACACACAAGCTGAGGTACGTAGTTTCCTTGGTGCTTCAGGATACTATCGTAGATTTATGGAAAATTTTGCAAGAACCGCTGCACCTTTTCATTCTTTGACTGGTAATGTAGAGTTTCAGTGGTCTTACAAGTGTGATGTAGCATTTGGAGGACTCAAGAAGTTGATCTCGAAAACACCGGTGTTGAGGGGACCAAATTGGAAAATACCATTTCACATCTCCACCAATGCATCAGATATTGCCATAGGCGCTGTCCTCGGACAAGAAGAAGACAAGAAACCCTACGCCATTTATTTTATTAGCAAGAATATTACTCCAACTTAACTTAATTATACAGTAACAGAGAAAGATTTTTTAGTTGTTATACATGCCATCAATAAATTTCGTCATTATATAATAGGCTATCTAGTTATTCTATATACTAATCATTCTGCTATCAGATATCTAGCTAATAAACCGATTACTAATGGACTGGTCACTCGATGGTTATTACTATTGCAAGAATTTGATATCACCATCAAAGATCGACCCGAGAGAGAAAATCTTGTCCCAGACTTCCTATCCCTCATACCCAAAATAGACAACTCCTTAACAGTCGAAGATCAATTTCCAGATGAGCATCTGTTTGTCGTTACTACAAAGCCACCTTGGTACGCCGATGTGGAAAATTATCTGGCAGCGGGACGATTACCGGCACATATTTCATCAAGGGAAATAAAATTGATCGTCCAGCGTAGTGCACGATTCACTTGGATCAATGAATATCTCTTCTATACAAGAGTTGATCTCCAGATCCATAGATGCGTATGAGATGACGAAATCTATGACATACTAAAAGCCATACATGATGAGCCCTGTGGTGGGCATTTTTCAGATCGTAGGACTGGACACAAATTTTTTCAAATAGGCTATTATTGGCCCTCAATATTCAAAGACGCAAAGAAATATGTCCAGACCTGCGATAGTTGTCAATGGATGGGAAAACTAGGTCAAGCTAATGAAATTCCTTTGAAAGCACAAGTAGTTGCAGAACCATTTGAGAGATGGGAACTAGACTTCGTTGGCCCCTTCAATCCAAAGTCAAATCAGAAGGCCTATATTCTAGTTGCAACAGACTACATGACTAAATGGGCAGAGGCAAAAGCCCTACCAAATGAAATAGAAGAAGTATTCATCAAATTTATTTTCAAATTATTTGTACGCTATGGACTACCAAGAGAGGTAATTACTGATGGAGGGTCACAATTTACAGCTCATAGAATCACCACCACCCTGGATAATTATCATATTAAAAATGAATTGCTTCTCCGTGCCATCCATAAGCAAATGGGCAAGTAGAAATCACCAATAAAGTCCTAGAGGCAATCCTAACAAAGACTGTCTCAACAAATAGATAGAATTGGGCTTCTGAGCTCGCAAATGCCTTATGGGCTTACCACACAACATGGCGTAATACCACTGACTACTCTCCTTATCATTTAGTCTATGGAAAAGAACCCATCTTCCCAATCGAGTTTGAAATGAAGACTCTAAGGATGGCCCAGGAAATCAGACTGGATCTTACAAAAGCACATAAACAATGCCTTCAGCAACTCAACGAATTGGATGAAGCACGTCTGTCTATTGTAGAGCGCACAACCGTTATTCAACAACAGAGAAAAACCTGACACGACAAACATATCAATAAAAAATCATTTAAAAAAGGTGATTGGGCGCTCCTCTATGATTCCAGATTTCAGGATTTTTCGGGAAAATTACAGACATGGTTGCTACAACCATACGAAATCAATGAAGTCCATGATAATGGCACAGTCACATTAAGCACCATCGATGGGTCTGGATCTCCATTTTGGGTCAATGGACATTGGCTACGACTCTATCATCAGTCGCCCTCAAAAGAATCTTTCTACCAAGAAGTAAGTAAGGATCCTACTGTTCAAATTTTGGCTGGTTGGAAACGTAATCCAGCCACCCCAACTCCATAAATGTTGAATTCTATCGAGACTGTACATACTGTATATAAAAAAAAAAATCTGTAGATTTTATTTAGTTTTTTTATTATTTTTGACAGTCACTCGAGAAAATAAGAACTAGGGAGGATAACTGTAATGAACTCAATTAGCACTCTTTTCTGTTCCAAACTCCTTCTTCATATCATCACCCAGACCCTATATTTTGCAAAGAAATGAATGTATCATGCTCAGTAGTAGCAATTGGGCAACTATAATGAAACTCATAACATTAACAAACCATCCACTACTTAATTTTGAAATAAACCAACCCATTTCCATTCAAGAAAAACACATTTCTAGGTTTCTAAAAATTACCTATTCAGATGGTTAAAAACCTAACAATTTTTGTTCCTTTGCATGCTTGTTGTTCCTTTGAAAATAAAAATTGACATTCCATTTGCGAGTCCGTTGTTCCTTTTGAACACTTGTTGTTCCCTTTTGTGTGTCCATTGTTCCTTTTGAACACTTGTTGTTCCCTTTTGCGCGCTTGTTGTTCCTTTGAATGGAACAATTGTCGTTCCTTTTGTGCGCTTGTTGTTCCTTTGAATGAAACAATTGTCTTTCCTTTTGAGCACTTGTTGTTCCTTTGAATGAAAAAATTGTCATTCCCTTTGTGCATCCGATATTCCTTTGAATGGAACAATTGTTATTCCTTTTGTGTGCTTTTTGTTCCTTTGAACGAAACAATTGTCGTTCCTTTTGTGCGCCCACTGTTCCTTTTGCACACCTATTGCTCATTTTGTCATTCCTTCCCTACATTGCTGATAAAATGCTAAACCATTCCTTTGGGGTACAAATTTTACCAAATAATTTTCACCAGCATTATTTCTAACGATCTATCATTATTTTCTGGACTATCTCCCATACCTTATCAATTTTTTTTTTGGATTACTTTCTTCGAAATATCTTAAACCTTGCTCATAACCTGTAACCACCATAATTCGTTTCTTTTCCCTTATACATACAAATACACTTAAATGATATCTCGCCTTTATATTATAATAAGGATTCTACGACACACTTTTACTTGGCATCCTTACACTTCTTTCCGCCATCCCT
>SNQJ01S0273399.1:0-11397 GCA_010110895.2 Picea sitchensis
GTGAAAACACTGCTCCCTATGTTAGATGAAGAAGGAAGAATCATTTTAGGACCAGAAGCCATTATTGCCACTAGAGAAAAATAGTTGCGATCTCGCATAATCAAGGAATATCTTATTAAATGGAAAAACCTTCCAGAAGAAGATGCAGCATGGGAATTAGAACATTTTCGCCAATTACACCCGTCGTTACCAGTGCTTTGAGGTCAAAGCACTTTTTAAGGGGAAGGAAATGTTATGTGCATAAAAATACACATAAACAAGATAGTAAATAAATATAACAACTAAATAATCATTGATAATGAAAAGACATGGCTATTGGTTATGGGCACCCCTGCGTGGGTATATAAGCAATCCCTCACTTCTCAATTGTAATCATCAATTATTCATTTTATCTATTAATATATATTTATTATTCTTTATAACTCTTGGTTATTTATTTCACTCTAACCTGGTCTGTCTAGCCACTGGAGTTTCTGTGGAGGTTGTCTCTGCTGCTTCTTCGCGGCAGGGTTTGGGGCTTTATCTATCTACATCTTTCGGTGTTGGAACTCTTGTTGTCCCTATTTTTTTTGTCGTTATTCCCAGCTCATGTGTTGTATATCTCTTTGTGGCTTATTAGTCAACTTCAGGGCCCCTTCGGGCTTCTACTTTCTGATCACTTTACCCATGGTAGGGTTGTGCTTAAGGCACCTATAAAATGTAATTTGGTTATCTTCGAATGAATAGAATTACGCTTTTTTTCATGGAAAATTAGAAGAATTTAAAAAAAACGGGGGGGTCAATTTTGAACAAAGGAGTTATAAGGGAATCTTAAAAAAAACGACAATTTGAAAATGGAGGAAGAAATATTTTCTTATGAAGGTTGTCCAGTTTTATGTTATGGGTTTTCTACATTAAGGGGAATATTCAAGGAAGAGAGTTTAACATCGTTATCAACTTGGACCATAATGAAAATTACATTAATATTGATTTGGTAAATCAATTATTAATTCTAGAGCCAAATATAATTGAAAAGGAAGATATTTTTCAAATTAAGGAGATACAAGTGACAATTGATCAATATTAGTATATATCTCAATTCTATCTTACAACTTTGTATAAAAAAAGAAATTGGCATCATTCTCGGGTTACCCTAGTTTAAAAATCTAGGTACCTTCTGTTAGAAAGTAATGGATGTGCTCGTTTAACCATAGACAATATAGCAATATTGTCACCCAACCATAGGCCGAAGCCACCCCCAAGCACCTTAACCTTGACAGAGAATTATTCTGAAAGCAAACCCTAGGCTTAATAACCAAACAAGGTGGCGCACCTCTCTCCATGGATAGCGCACCAAGCAAGAATAACAGAAAATTGATCAAAGAGTCCAACCCAGAAAACCGAAAATGCAGATTGCAGAACTGCTAGCAGCAGCTGCTCCCAAGACTTGCGCACAAACTGGCCAACTTCAATGTGCACAAGTGTACTTCTGCAGTTCTGAGAATTCTGGCCAAAATGAAGACTGGCCTCCTATATTTATATTGTTTCTGCCAGACTGCCTGGGCCGACTTCTCATTCTGGGTTCTAATTACTTAGTATATAATATTTCCTTTAGCCGCACTTGGAGGCTAATAACCTAATACAAATCATTCTCTTGAGCCGACTTGTCTTCTAGGGTTCTTAATCAATTATTTAGGGTTTCTTCTTGCTTCCCGGAATATTCTATTCTCGTCAAGTTTACACGTGGAGGTAAATATCTCCCGCAGCTACCATAATATCAACACTCCCTCCTAGCTAGTGAGGTATTGAAGGCAATGGTTTTGAGCACAAACATACCTTTCAACCAGTAGCATCATCATAGTTGTATAGACTATCTCATTATTAGATCATGAGCACCAACATCACTATTAGTGTCACCTGACAACATCAACTGCATCATCTCTCGAAACCATACTCCATCTGAGTAATCAGACATGATGTTGAATAAGTCACTCACTCCAAGGAGTGATACAAAAAGCCATTCTTTTAATCCAAGCATATGTCCTAGAAAAATAGATGTCTTGGACTATTTTCCGTCTGGAGAATCTTTGTCCATCAGTACACTAATCATTCGTCTAGCTGATAATCATTTTCAACACTTCTGATAGTTTACAAGGCAATCAGAACAATGTCATTCAATAGAAAACAATTGTGTCTATCCATAGTAGTACACAACTACAATCCAGTGGTACACTACCACACCAAGTAGCACACAGCTACTTGATCAGTGACATATAGTCACAATTAGTGGAACACATCCACCACAATAGCATACATCTATTGTCCAGAGACATACAGTCTCCATGGCAATCATATCATCTAATATCAACCTGCACAGAAAAACAATGTCATGATATAAATTGAATCATCTGGGCCATTCTTCCACTCACATCTGTGAGATCTGGAAGAGCATTTGCCCTTAGAAGGTAAAACATCAATCATAAGCTTTTGGACTATTCTTCTCAAGCATAGAAGAATAACTGTCTTGATTTCTGAGCCTAGACCATTCACCTATCCGGGCCATTCCTCCGGCACTAAACAAAGTGCAACCTGGAGAGAATGAGTCTGCCCTAGGGAATGCATGTCCCTGATTGCTGAACCTGGACCATTCACCTATCTGGGCCATTCCTCCGACACTAAACAAAGTGCAACCTGGAGAGAATGAATCTGCCCTAGGGAATGACTGTCCGGACCACTTCTTAAGGAAATGACTGTCCTGCACCAACCTCCAAAACGGACCATTCTTCGAAACTGCTCACAACTGTGAACTTCGAAAGAATGATTGTCTGGTGAGGCGGACCAGTGTTCTTGACCACTACTGAGAGTGACCTTCAAGAAGAAAGATCGTCCTAGACCATTCCCCCACACTGGCCACAAGGGGAATTGTTGTCTATGGTACATCAACAATCCATCGAACCATTTTCATTACGAAAATGACCTTTGATCTGGACCATTTTCCGAACTGGAAAATGCCTGTCCGTCAAAAATCTCAAACCACATTCCGAACTAGAAAGGAACTGCTCATCTTGGACCATTTTTCGAACTGAAAAATGATTGTCCTTAAATCAATAACACATCAGTGCTCCCTCCCAACCTGGGAGTCATCTCTTCCTTTTTCAATAAGGAAGTCGTCTCCACAAGCTTCAACTTGTTTCTTGAGTACGCAAACTCTTTCATCTTGGACAGAGGCTTTACCAAAATGTTTGCTATCTTCTCATCTGTGGAGATATATATTGGAGAACCACTTCTCTTTTCTGGACTTCATCACGGAGAATCTAATGCTTGATCTCAATGTACTTCAATCTTTCTAGAACACTGGTTTTTTCTTTGAAGGCTTCATATAGCTCTGATCATTACAGTATATCATGGTTGGATTCAGCTCTTTTGTTTCTTGCTAGCTCATGGCATCGTGGCAAGACTGGAACATATCCAAGTGGCACTTCTTATGTCATCATAAGAGTTTGTCATGGATTAACAATCCATCATCCTGGATTTCTGAGTAACCATTCTGATACAATATAGAAAGTTTCACCACGCTTTTGATGTGCATTGGAGGCTCTGCACCAAGTTGTTTGAATCCATACAAGATCTTCTTCCATCTGCATACAAGAGTCTCTTTCTGGTATATCTCAAAACCTTGAGGTTGCTCTACATACGCTTATTGTTCAATTACTTTGTTGAGGAGAACATTCCTTACATTCATCTGATGTAAACTCCAACCCATGGATATTGCAGAAGATATAATGGCTCATGTAGAGGTATGTTTGGTTTACTGGAACATGGAATCATCGTAGTCTTCTCCCTCCATCTGGGAGAACCTTTAGTTCTAAATCTCGCGATGCTTCTATTCACAAGTCTTTCATACATTGTTCTTCATCACAGCTTTTGTTTCTTCTGTTTGATTGCTTCTAGTGGATTCAAACGAGACTGGTAGTCTTGTGATTCTTGATATAATGATTGGTTGTTCTGGCTTCTCTTGCAATCTTCATGTTCTTCCTCATGTTTCTCTTTAGCTCTTGGGTACATGGAGTTTTCTTATAGATTCCATGCCCTGAAGATTCTGACTTCTTCCTTTCATCATAGGATCATGGATGTGAATGGACAACCAGGAATACTTTAAGGCTTCTTTTTGAAGAAGACTTCTTCTGAACACGTGCTGCTTTTCACGACTGTTGTCATCAATGGGAACATGGATAGATACTTCATAATCCTTGATGGATCATATTATTTAGGATTAGCTCCCTCCTAATTCTTGCTTCATGCATGAATGCATGCTCTTCTTTTGGAATTATATAGTCAGCTCCCTCCAACTAAGAGAGTTCATGCTTTTGTTTGCATCCTTATTGCCTTCTGCAAAGTGTCACCAGTCTTTTCCTTTTGATTGTTGGCTTCTTTTGGTTTTTACTTCTTCTAGGTTTCTTCTGATTTCAGCTTATCTTGCAGCTGTTATTTATGTTGATATCTTCCACATGAATTGTTACCAGAGGTTGTTGATGTATTTCATCTTTTCATGCATATTACTTGACTTGTAGTCATTGTGATAGTAATCCTTATCTTGTTGTTCTTCCATAGGTATTGTTTCTCTTTGAACATCTTTATTTTCTAGAAAATAGATAAGCAAGATATGTACAGAAAACTATGTAAACATGGTATGTACAAAATTTATGAAGAATATTGTTACCTTGTCTTAGAAGAAGAAGTCTGCTTTATCCTGCTTGGCCTTCTTTGAGGGTTCCCTTTCTTCGGCAATTGATGCTTCGTGTGTTTCCTTCCTTTTCCTTAACTCGGGACAATGATTCTTGTAGTGACCATATTTTCGATAGTTGAAGCAATGTATTTTTGACATATCTTTCTCTTGATTTGGTTTCTTCCTTGAGCCAAACTTCTTTTTATTCTTGAAGTTCTTGAACCTTGATGTGAAGGCTTGATCATTGTATTTCATTTGGGGTTTCTCTTTTGCACTAATCCTTGATTCTTCTTGTACACAACAAGTCCAAAGTTCTTCGGATGTGGGATACTCCTTCCTTGTGTTCATGCTTGCGGCAAATGCATCCCATGTCTTGGGAAGACCATTGAGTACTATATTTACTAGTTCCTTTTCTGAAATGATCTCTTCAATAGCTAGTAGTTGATCTCTTAACTGAGAGATTCTCGCAAAGTATGATGTTATGTTGTCATCATCATTCATCTTCATGTCACAAAGCTCATTCTTCAGACTCATTACTTGTCCAATGTTTCTGACTGAGAAGAGGTTTGTTAGAGCATCATACATCTTCTTAGATGAGTCAAGATGGGAGATGTAGGGTATCAAGTGATATTTTATAGAGCCCACTATGATACTCATGGCATTGATGTCACTGTCTTTGAACTTCTCCATGACTGCAATGTTCTGAGGTTCCTTCTCTTTTCCTTCTTCAAACTCTGGTTCCACAATTTTTCCTTTCACGATATCCAACACTTTATTCTTGGCAAGGATGAGATCAATCCTTGTCTTCCATGCTCTGAAGTTAAAGGCCCCTTCTAACTTGTTTTCTGACTTCATAGAGTAAGTCATAATTGCTTTGACTTGGTCAACCCTTGATTTTGACCAAAAACTCAAACTTGACATCTTAGCTTGCTGAGAGTACCAGGAGATGCGCTAGGCTAGGGTGCACTACGCTATCCAGAAATTAGGTCAATCTCTTCACTCAAGGTGCCTCAACAAGAGGGTTAGGGTTTCGTTGCTGCAGAAAGAACTGGCTGCAACTGCAACTATAACTGAGCAAATCCTCCCAATCTATCTTCCAGCGATTAGACTGTCCGAAGATAGTGTGGACCCATAACTTGTTAGAAAGTAATGGATGTGCTCGTTTAACCGTAGACAATATAGCAATATTGTCACCCAACCATAGGCCGAAGCCACCCCCGAGCACCTTAACCTTGACAGAGAATTATTCTGGAAGCAAACCCTAGGCTTAATATCCAAACAAGGTGGTGCACCTCTCTCCAGGGATAGCGTACCAAGCAAGAATAACAGAAAAATGATTAGAGAGTCCAACCCAGAAAACCGAAAATGCAGATTGTAGAACTGCCGACAGCAGTTGCTCCCAAGACTTGCGCACAAACTGGCTAACTATAGTGCGCACAAGTGTACTTCTGCAATTCTGAGAATTCTGGCCAAAATGAAGACTGGCCTCCTATATTTGTATTGTTTCTGCCACACTACCTGGGCCGACTTCTCATTCTGGGTGCTAATTACTTAGTATATAATACTTCCTTTAGCTGACTTCTACTCTTGAAGGCTAATAACCTAATACAAATCATTCTCTTGAGCTAATAACCTAATACAAATCATTCTCTTGAAAGCTAATAACCTAATACAAATCATTCTACTCTTGAAGGCTAATAACCTAATAGGGTTTCTTCTTGCTTCCCGGAATATTCTATTCTCGTCAGGTTTACACGTGGAGGTAAATACCTCCCGTAGCTACCATAATATCAACACCTTCATCTTAAACATAGAGAAAAAGTTTGTGACATTTCCCTATAAAGAGAAGATGATTACATTTCAAAACACTACTATGAGGTCAAAATTGATAATACCTTCATCAAAATATTTTAAAGATATCTTGAACATGATCCTTCAAGAAAATCAAAATTCAATATCAAGGATGAAAAAAGAACTTAACGAAGTTATCATGGATAATAACGAAGAAATTTATCGCCTCAAGGATCACGGTCAAAAATTACTAGCACAAATCAAGAAGGCTAAGGTTACGAAGCAATATGGTAAAAGATTAGAACAAGAAAAGGAGGATCTCGAGGAATAATTCAAGAAGAATCTCTCAGAGAAAGAAGAAGAAAATTTGTGCTTAAAGAACCTTAATCAAAGGTTATTAGGACAAATCCAAAGTTTAAAAGATGACAATAAAAATACTAAGAATAAAGTCAATAATCCAAAAAACGAAGAATTTTCACATATAAAGAATCATAATCAAAACCTACAGTCTACTCACTCAAATAAAAAAGCCTAAGAGTGATAAGAAGTTGTTGGAAGATAAGTTAGAACAGGGTATCAAGGAGGAAGCATCGAAGTCTTCAAGTAAAAGAATCCAAGTTGAGGAGAAAGGAACAAATATAGATCCAGTTAATATCACAACTCAGGAAGATACCAATCCAACAAAAGAAAGGACATACTCGAATGTTGGAGTACAAACGATGGAAATTCCAAGTGTAACTTCATCAATTAACCAAGCAACATCAATGCGTAAAGAAAATCATATATCTAAATTAAACCAAGAAAACACTACAAGCATGATAAAGGAAAATCATGTTACCAAAAATACTTATTGACATCCCAATCATAAAAGCAGATATCTTAATAGTTAGAGTATCAATATCACTTAAATCGAGAATGACTATCTTATCGTCCGAGAAATATTGATACCGGCGCAATTAAGTCTCATGATAACCATTCATCGTGGAAGAGCAACGTTCCGCAAAAGATTGAATTAGGATGGTCTGACCATATCACAATTCGACAGTTCTGCTCAACTCTTCGTCACACATATCGTCTTGTATCGTCAATCCTGACAACACCAAAAATAGAGAATCATG
Organism: Picea sitchensis; assembly: GCA_010110895.2. Classification (NCBI taxonomy): domain Eukaryota; kingdom Viridiplantae; phylum Streptophyta; class Pinopsida; order Pinales; family Pinaceae; genus Picea; species Picea sitchensis. The sequence goes on from SNQJ01S0273399.1 coordinate 7,615, forward strand.
TGAAGACATTACAAACTAGAACGAAGATGTAAGCCTCTATCAACACATTTTGAGGACAAAGCATTTCTAAAGGGGAAGGCAATGTAACAAACATAAATATATATAAAATATATAAATATAAATAATAAGCGAATAACTAATAATTAACAATTAATTATTAATGAAGAGACACCTCATATGAAAGGTCATGTCTCTTATCAAAGGGCACCCCTGCATGGGTATATATACAACCCTCATTTCTCGTTTGTAATCATCTCATATCTCATATTTTACTCTTACATTTTATATATATTATTATCCTAAATGGATTTCTTTATATTCCAAGTAATTTGGCTATTGCATGTCTAAACCGAGTTGGTTCACCATGTTAGAATATAATGGATGTGCTCGTTTTACCATTGAAAATACTATTGTCACCCAACCATAGGCCGAAGCCACCCTCCGAGCACCTTAACCTTGACAGAGAATCATTCTGGAAGCAAACCCTAGGCTAGATAGCCAAACAAAGGGTAGTGCACCTTTCCCCAAGGATAGCTCATCAACAAGAGCTGATCAGATAGTCCAAACCCTAGCCAAGAGATAGTCCAAGCCAAAACCGATCTGCTAGCTGCAGCAGCTGCAATGGCAACTCTCCTAAAACCTACGCACAAAATTGGGCACTGCAGTGTACACAAGTTGTTGCTCTACAATTCTGAGACTGCCTGCCAAAATGAGAACTGGTCTCCTGTATTTATACTAATTCTGGCTAACTACCTCGGCCGACTTCTCATTCTAGGTATCTATCTGTTCAGTATATATTAATTCTTCTGGCCGACTTCTTCTCTTGGAGGCTAATAACCTAATATAAATTATCCTCTTGAGCCGACATGTCTTCTAGGGTTATTAGCCAACTCATTAGGGTTTCTTCTTGCTTTCTGAAGTATTCTATTCTCGTCAGGTTTACACGTGGAGGTAAATACCTCCCGCAGCTACCATAATATCAGCACTCCCTCCTAGCTAGGGAGGTATTACAGGTAATGGTCTTGAGCACAAAACATACCATTCACCCGGTAGCATCAACATATTCGTCTAAACTATCTCATGACTAGATCATGAGCACCATCATCACTATCAATGTCATCAGCTGCATTATCTCTCGGAACCATACTCTATCTGAGTAATTAGACATGATGCCCACTCCACAGAGTGACACAAGAGCTATTCTTCTAATCTAGAAGAATAAATGTTCTGAACCATTTTCTGTCCGGGAAAACTCTGTTCATTGATTATCCATCTAGCCGATAATCATTTTCAACATTGTTGATAGTCTTCAAGGCAATCGGAACAATATCATTCAATAGAACACAACTGTGTCTATCCATAGTAGTACATAACTACAATCTAGTGGTACACTACCACACCAAGTAACACACAAGTACTTGATCAAACAGTGGAACACATCCACCACAGTAGTATATATCTATTGTCATACAATCTTCATAACAATCATCTAATATTAACCTGCACAGAAACAATGTTATGATATAAACTGAATCATATGGGCCATTCTTCCACTCACATCTGTGATATCTCATAAGAGCATCTGCCCTCAAAAGGTAAGACATCAATGATGAGCTATCTGGACTATTCTTCTCAAGCAAGGAAGAATAATTGTCCTGATTTTTGAGCCTGGACCATTCCCCACCCTAGGCCATTCCTCCGACACTAAACAAAGTGTAACCTGGAGAGAATGAATCCGCCCTAAGGAATGTTTGTCCCTGATTGCTAAGCCTGGACCATTCCCCACCCTGGGCCATTCCTCCGGCACTAAACAAAGTGCAACCTGGAGAGAATGAATACACCCTAAGGAATGATTGTACGGACCATTTCCCCTGTTAACCACAAGAGGAAAAGATTGTCCTGTACCAACCTCCAAAACGGACCATTCCTCATGTTAACCATAATGAGAAATCATTGTCCGGCGAGGCGGGCCAGTCTTCTTGAGTAACCCTCAAGAAGAGAGACTGCCCTAGACCACTCCCCATGTTAACCACAATGGGAAGTCACTGTCTATGGTACATCAGCAATCTGGACCATTTTCCAAACTAGAAAATGTCTGTCCGTTAGAAATCTCAATCCACTTTCCGAACTGGAAAGGAAACTGCTCATCCTGGACCATCTTTCAAACTGAAAAATGGCTGTCCATAAATCAATACATGTCAGTGCTCCCTCCCAACCTGGGAGTCATCTCTTCCTTTTTCAATAAGGAAGTCGTCTCCACAAGCTCCAGCTTGAGTACGCAAACTCTTTCATCTTGGATAGAAGCTTTACCAAAATGTCTACNCAAATGTACTTCGGTCTGGAATACACGTTTTTCTCTTAAGGCTTCATGTAGCTCTAATCAATAAAGTATATCATTGTTGGAAAACTAGAACATATCCATGTGGTACTTCTTCTGTCATCATGAGATCTGATCTACTAAGTAATCATCTTGATACAATATCTCTGTTATAGAAAATCTTCACCACACTTATGTTGTGCACTGGAGGTTCTCCACCAAGTTATCTTTTTCCAACTGCATACAAGGGTCTCTTTCTGGTATGCTTCAAAGTCTTGAGGTTGCTCTTCATACGCTCTCTGTTCAATTGCTCTAGATTCATCTTGATGTAGAACTCCGACCTATGGATATTGCAGATGATATAATGACTTATGTAGAGGTATGTCTGGTTTACTGGAACAAGTAATCATCATAGTTTTCTCCCTCCATCTGGGAGAACCTCTAGTTCTGGATCTTGCAATGCTTGCATATCACAATTTTCAGTTCCTCTGCTTGATTGCTTTTATTGAGTTCATATTAGGTCGGTAATCTTGTGATTCTTAATACAATGACTGGTTGTTCAGGCTTCTCTTCTTTCTTGGAATCTTCATGTTCTTCCTTATGTTTTTCTTTAGCTCTTGGGTCCATGGAGTTTCTTATAGATTCCATGCCCTAAAGATTCCACTTCTTTCTTTCATCATAGGATCACGAATCTGGATGGACAACCAGGGATACTTTAAGGCTTCTCTTCGAAGAAGACTTCTTCTAAGGTCGAACTGAACACGTACTGCTTTTCATGTTTGCTACCATGGATATATACTTCATCATCTTCAATGGATCGTAGGATTAGCTCCCTCCTAATCCTTGCTTCATGTATGAATACATGTTTTTCTTTATAGTGATATATAATCAGCTCCCTCCATCTAGGAGAGTCCACGTTTCCGTCTGCATCCTTATTGTCTTCTGCAAAGCGTCATAAGTCTTTCTCCAATTTTCTCTTGATTGCTTACTTCTTTCTTCTAGGTTTCTTCAAGATTGATTCTGATTTCAGCTTATCTTGTAATAGCTTCCACAAGATTTGTTTGATATATTTCATCCTTTCTTTTATAGTGATAGCAATCCTTATCTTGTTGTTCTTCCATAGATATAGTTCTTCTTGGAATATATTATCTTTTAAGAGATAGATATACAAGATACGTACAGAGACTTATGCAAACAAGATATGTACAAGAACTAAGAAGAGTATTGTTACCTTCAGAAGAAGAAGTCTCTTTCATCCTGCTTAGTCTTCTTTGTGGGTTCCTTTTCTTCGGCAACTGATGCTTCGTGTGTCCCCTTCCTTTTCTTTAGTTCGGGACAATGATTCTTGTAGTGACCATACTTTCGACAGTTGAAGCATTGTATTTATGAAATGTCTTTCTCTTGATTTGGCTTCCTCCTTGAGCCAAACTTCCTTTTGTTCCTGAAATTCTTGAATCTTGTTGTGA